>OMKP01069418.1:3191-23007 GCA_900302375.1 Bathygadus melanobranchus | reverse complement strand
GGTTAGTGTTCTGACTGGAAGTGCTTGAAAGAGTTTCTTGAGAAGGCTGGCATCTGGCGTGGATGGATGTGACTGTGGAATGTGATTACCTCAGTGTGTTGGTAGCGTTGACACGGGAGGTGTCTGAGATCAGGGAGGTCACAGCCACAACACACCGGGGGGTAGTGGGGGGGGGGCGGTAGCCTTGCATGGCCCGCGTGGAAATCGATTTGTTGTGCTCGGCTTTCTTTAATGATGCTCACGGAGAGAATGGAAGATTAAAACGTTTGATAAACTGATCAAAGCTATTTTTTAAGCGGCTTGTTCAACACACCCCAAAACACTATATTGACTCTCCTAAGGAAGAGAAACATTCATTGATATTGTTTGTATTTTGGTAAACTTTTGGGGCTATGGATGATCACTTATTGTTGTCTCAAATACTTCACCTGGGCCGAATGACTGAGTGAAGTAGTTTGGTGATGCTGTCTGTGTGTACTACTGACAGTTTCTGAAATTCACCAGTAGATGGTGCTGTATCACATATACTGGCAGAATGCTAACGTATTACCACGAGCAGTTGACTTGCCTGGTCGCCAGCCCTGACCTAGTTGTACAGTGTCACATCCCAAACGTGACGTACATCAATGCAGACACTCATAATGTTTCTCCACGTCAAAGTGGTAAATTAAAAATCTCAACTCTAAAGGGTAGCCTATTTAAAGTTGTTATTATCATAAAGTTGCGTTATTAAAATGTATATAGATACATCTATAGACCTATGTCTTTCTTAGGAAGTCCAACCCTCAGCTACCAAACAGTGGAGTCTACTATCGAAGTTTTGCTGGTTTCATCATATCATGACCTAAGCGAGTTAACATTTGATTGGACTCCAAAGAATTAAGCATTGGTAGGCCTATAATCAATACAACAATTTTTAAAAAACGGTCTACATAGGACAGGCAAAAAAAAGTATAAAGTCACAAGGCCTTGGAACATCGCGTCCCCACGCTGTGACATTCAGCAGCACTAATAAGTGCACCTTGAAACCTGGAGGCGAACTGATTGTTCTTTTAAGGTCATGCATTAATGTATATACCTCATTATCATATAATCTGGAAAGCAGCGGTAATCATTTTTTTGTGTCGCATATTTACCGCTCAACGTCCTGCTTCTTTAAAACGTGATATTTGAGTGTCATAAATAAATAGGGTTAGATAAAAATAAATATACATTTCACCGCCCTAATTTTTATCAGACATTGACAAATAAATCTACACGAGGAGATTTCCCTTTTGATGGGAATTAGAGGAGTATGTTATGGGGGATTATGTAGAGGAAAATGAACCACTGGTAATCCTATTACATGGGTCAAACATCCCAATCAGATATTACATCTATAGGCCCCGTTTTCCACTGGAAATCAAATCAATATATGCAACGCGTTGTCATTGCAAGTCCTGGTGATTTGTGTTGGCCTGAGCAACACAACATGTGTGTGTCTGCATTCACCTGAAAAGCAACTGGTCAGGAGGGCAAACATGTCCAGGACTGTTTTACAGTCTACACTGAATGCAAATCCTCAAGATGACCTAGTTCCTCTCATTCACATTAGACACTCCGCTAAAATCCATAAATTAAGGAAATTAACAGATGGGGCCCGGGGCAACTTTGTAAGCTATTTAAATCTTTAAATTTACAACATCCCTGCATGCTTCATGTAATTGAACTAACTCCGGGGTTGTTACTTTAATGAGAAAAAAAAATCCAGTTTCCCCTCCAGTTTGCACCCCTGGAAACAACAAATCTATGCTAGAGGCCAAAATGTTTGGCCCTCGAGGAAGATCTGCTACTTAGAGGAGCACCCATGTCTAATAATGAGAGCTAATGCATAATGTAAAGCTATAGACCTTCTCTCACATTCGTCTGTATCAGTGTTGAATGTCGACGACGAGTGGTCCTGCTTTTAAAATATCGTAAACAAAAGATAACCTTCCAAGGTCCTGATTAGTCTATCTATTCCTGCTATCCGCACCAATAATAATTTCCTACACTGGTTGGCGCCAAATATCAAGGAACGAATGCCGCTGTTCAGGATGCTGAACTATTGTGGACTTAGGCTACACACATTAATAGGCTCACTGCTGAATAAATTATTCATAATGAATCCAGCCCAAAATAAACAAACATGCAAATCAATAGGCCTAAATTAGAAAAGTCGTCACTTATTTGTACCTGCCGTTGCATCCCACCAAGGCCAGAGCACCCAACTCTACGTATGAAGTTTAAAAGCAACACCGGAGGCATCGTGTGTATATGTTGTGAAAAATATCTATATTCATCCAGAAGCCCTTCTTTATTGTCCATAAGTCGACAGGCTCCTTTATGGTTGCACGGGAGAAGCCTTCTTGGCAGACATCTCCATCTAGCCGCGCTCTAAAATTGAAATGGCGCGTTTGGCTCCAGGCGGGTTGTGAGGGCGCTTTCTGCAGCATGCATGTCGATAGACGTCATTTGGTTTTAATGGCCTACAGGAAATTTGGTGTAGCAACAATCCCAGACATTAAGGCAGAGCGGACAGGGGAAAACGCCGCATGAAAAAAAAGTGGTAGGGGGATAAGGGATGTATCTCGCCTATACATTTTAAACACATTTTATTGAGACTTTTATCAACAAGTTAGGCTACTAGGCCTGTGTCTTTAATTGCCAAAGTAAATTATTTTGGTAGACTGAGGTTTTTTTTGTAGGCTAGTTTTAATTTATCAAGGCTGGAGATGGAAATACATGCCTACTAGCTGGAAATGCCCGGGGAACTATTACATCAGACGGAATGACAATGATTAAAATCAGCTTTTTCCTGCTCTAAATCTATTGAGTAGTGACACTTGCCTGTTAGGCTATTGAACAGCATTGCCGTTCTATACCCCCTGCAAACCACAACTTATGGTTTGCACCGTTTATTATGATAATTTTTACTTTTTGCGGACAATAACATAACTTATTATATCTTTGCTGTCTTCGTTCCGAGAAAGGGGAGTATCGCGTTTTTCGTTGAGAAAATTGCTTGGTCGAGAGTGGAGCTAATTGTAGCCTAATCCTTGCCCCAGAGGCGTTTGGGCAGCCGGGAGCAAGAATTCTTTTTTAGCTCTGCTCTGTTATTTAGAGACGGATTATTGGCTTTCTTCTTCTTCCCATAACAACCGGCAGTTTCATTTAAGCGAAAAAAGACAGACAAGAGGCTGAAATACTAAGCAGGGGATTCTTCACAACACACATTTTAAGTGTGCACAAATAAGAGCAGCGAAGGGGAAGGAAATATCTCATCTATGTACAAGGTAAGAACGCAGCTTGCTTCCCCAGCGCGCTTTTAGCAGGAACGAGTCGAGCCAGACAGATCTGCCTCGCCGCTGCGCCCGCGTCCGCCGAGTGGATCACCGGTATACCCTTTTATTTTGAAACACTTCGTACATATTCCCAAAAGTTGCTCTTAAAACAGCAGGTCCGACCTCGGCGACGGTGCTGCATGGCGTAGTTGTGCTGAACTCGGGGCGTTTGAAAGGGGGGGCAGACAAGCAGACAACTGCCCGGGACTCTAGAAACACAGGCGCGGATTCCCTTGGACCACGACCATGTTTGAAACGGTACGGTAAAACAACGATTACTAACGGAATGCTGTGCAGTCTACTGCAGACCCTTTTAGTGCATTATGTGTTTTAGTTGGCGGCCGCGTGTTAGAGTAACCGAACCAACTTCACCAGACTGTGGTACACGATGTGGACAGCAAGAGGCTTGCCTGGAGGTTTCACCTCTGTTTATCCGTACCGCGTATGCTTCATCGGTTATGCTTCGTTTGTAGATCAATAGTTCTTTGATTGTGTGTTAATTGTGCGGCGGAATAAGACGCCATGTTAAGCGTTTGATGAGATTACAATCAGAGTGTTCCCATGGTCGCGCTAAGTGGATACGCAGAGTACAATTATTACAATAATGTCGATGTGATAGGTGGGCTCCAACATCTGCAACGCGGGCCTATATTATATCTATGCTGCCTGCGGATGTTTTAAGACGAATGTGATCATATTATTTCCACAAGGAAATTGATAGCCTAGCCTAGGAAGTCATAACCAAAATAATTCACACGCGAAAAAACGTATATCTACGTTTGACACGGATGCTTCTTGACATGTTACATTTTATTTTCATCCGGTTCTTTAATTAGGCTTACATGTGTTTATCTCCCGCCATTGATCGCCTGTTGTGCTTGTTGGACAACGGAATGGTGGATTGATTAGTTATGTGGTTGGTCGGTCGTTTGACCGTGGGTAAGCGGAGGCTGTGGATGGAGAAATAGTGCATGCAATAACCTATTCTGTTGCTTATTGTCGCTCATGGCACGAAGAAACCGGATAGCCTTGTGTGTGCGCCCCAAACTTCTCTTTTCTTGCTTTCTTTCTTTCTTTCGAAGTTTTTTTTTCTCCCTCTGGGATTTCAAATGAAACCGTGAAATGTCATCCTGTGTGTATTGAATGAACATCATTCTGCTGAAGGCACCGCGCGTCGGGCAACACCCTGGAAATGTTTCTACTTTCACCTCTCGCCCCGGGGCTCATCGCTTAGAGCCAAGCAGCTCGTGTGAACGCAGCCCAGACAACGATTTTCTGTTTACCTTAATAACAATAGAAACATACGAGTTTCCGCCAGGAAGGATGAATTACGGGTCAAATCTTTAATGAATGTTTCCAAGCCAGTAGTTGTCTCATGTGTCTTTCAATGTTTGCTGTGGTCGTTGTAGGTCAACTTTTTTTTGTTATAGCCTATTAGTGGCTCAATATTAATTGACTGAATTAGTAAATGGCTACATAGGCCTACACGTCACTCAAATATAAGGTGTACGTTCTTATATGTAGGCCTAGATAAATTGTTTCCATTGATATTATGCATTAGGATGCGTATTTGATGCCAATGTTCGCTTGAGTCTATAATAAGTCTATAATCAAATGCATGGCATCAAATTGCCCGTTCTCTGCATTTCTACGACCATGGTGTGTTGCTTACAAAAAAAAGAGCCAGATGATAAACCCCATGCCATTGTGCGCGAGCGTGATCGCGCGTGCGCGTGCGCCAACTTTGCGTGTGCGTTTCAAGTACAAGGTTTTCAGATGCCCCCGATTCTCTTGCTTTCCAGATTGGTAGGTTGGTGAGTGTGAGCATGTCGCGCACATACGCCGACCTTTAATTAGAATATTGCAGCAGCAGTTTGTTTAATGCCCCTGGAGGCTGACACCTAGCACTCCTCTCCCTCTCCCCGCTCCCCTAATAAGCATCCTCCTCTCCTGGCCCCCGGTGCACAATGAAAAGATGCAAACATACTTCATTAGAGCGGTGACAATAATTCCTACGCTAAACATTCGACCAGGCAGACATGGAAGTGATCTGATACGACTCGGAAACGTGCGGGTGGATTATTGTTACAGTTTGAGTTTGTCAGAGTAGCGTTCTTCACAATTATTCGATGGCTTTCATATACACTTGTTTTCAGGAAGGAAGAAGCATGTCTCGGCTGTCTTTGACACGGTCCCCGGTCTCTCCTCTGGCCACGCAAGGGATTCCTCTTCCCGCTCAGCTGACGAAATCGAACGCTCCTGTGCACATTGACGTCGGCGGACACATGTACACGAGCAGCCTGGCCACGCTCACCAAGTACCCCGACTCACGGTAAGGACCGCCACGTATTTTTACGCATGCATTGCGCGTTATTATTCAAGACTTTCAGCAGATTGTCTTGATATAGGCCTAATAGTAACATTGTTTTAATTGACCCATGGAAATAAGTTTCAACTAAGTGACATTATTGTTGATGTACACATTTTTTGTAGGTAAAAGTATTGTTTATAGTTTAGGATTTGGGACATTTTGTGACATTTTTATGACACATGTTGTGACAGAGTTAAGTGTCTAATACATGTATCTCTATGAGAGGGGCACCATTGACACACATGTATAACATTAATAAAGTAGCACATAAAGTGAATATTATTTTCTCCCTGTTGTACTTCACACAGTGGGATCATGCAGCTTTTACAGAAAGTACAACTGACGTTTTGGTGGCAGGGCAGCTTAACATGATGATTTAAAACCTCTTTATTCGTGTTCTGCATGTTCACGATTTCAATAGTAATAGTCAATAATAAAAGAGACGAATGATCACATCATACAGGTCCAACAAAGCTGCTGAGTGCACACTCCGATATTTGAGGTTCAAACCCCTGCTTGGAAAATAATTTACAGCGATTGTTGCTCTAATTCACTGATGTAGAGCAGTAACAGTGCATCGATCACCAACGCACACACGCTGTAATTCTACTGTTAATTCAGAATGCGGCATGTAGCGATAGGGTTTTTGGCTAGCTTTTTGTCTTAGTGTTCCTATATTCCTAGTATCACGTATTTATATATTTATGAGAATGTATTGCCTTTTAAAAGATGCAGGAGAGCTAGGGAGCCCCCTGCCTCACTATAACTGCAGCGTGGCGATTGTTACACTCAGGTCCTGGCATCAGCTGAGATGCTGACAGCCATGTCAGCTGAGGTAAACAACCATGCACACGGCTTGTTGGGGGAGTCGGCTCTCGAGTAAGTCCACATAAGACCCCTGGTAATCGCCGCGGAGACGAGCTGGAAGGAAATGCCTTATAAATACCTTATAAATATGTTTGCTGTCTCGCTCTGGAGAAAACTGTTCTTGGGCATTGACTTGTTTGTTTGCGTGTGTCAGTGTGTTGGGTTTGGCTTCACTTAGGACTGTGACTTGATGTGGATTTTTGTATGTTAAGAATAGCTTGTGACATCTTGCAAATTGGAAAGTGTTTTATTAACGGTGTAAAGGTTAGTCTCTTCTATTGTTGAGGCTGAATGCAAGCCATACACATATTACATTATTTTAAGTAAAAAAGTGTCAAAATGTCAATGGATAATGTACATATAAACGTTGACCTCTCATTGGTCATACTTTACAAATAATGTGTTCAAACAGTGTAAAGTGTAGTGTAGACACACCAATAGTGACAGTGAGGACATAGAAGTGGCCACTGTTCACTATTCACTGTGTCTTGCTCTTCATCAATTCATTTTCCTCAGCTCTTTTGTGCGCTCCCTCCCTCTCTGTTTCTGTCCCATCCCTCTCTGACCCTGTCACTATGTTTACATCTTTCTCTGATTCGTTCTCCTCTACCCACACCGTTCTCCCCTCGCCATGACTCTCTGCTAGTCTCTTCTCTCCCTCTCTGTCTCTCTCTCGCTCTCTTTCTTCCTTTCTCTGCCTCCTCTGCCTCCCTATTCTACAGAGAGCCCCAGGGCAGCACTTTCCACTGGAGTCAGTGGAAGGAGGAGCTGTTTTCTGTGAATTAGGATAATGACAGCAGAAAGCAAAACAATTACACTGGACTAGACAGAGCATATGCAGTGTTTCGGCAGGGACACAGTCAGTGGGGCGGGACAATGTCACACCGGCCCCCGCAGAAATCTGATTGGCCTCCCCGGGTGATCCTGTATTTTCATTGGCCGATTCTTTTTGTCCATCAAGGCATGAGGAAATCATAAACAACAAGAGACAAATACATCTTGTAGTTGTGCAGTAGATGGAATATAATTGACATTTGACATGGAAAGAAGTCGTTGACAGTGTTCACATGAGCTTCGTCCGTCAGATGCATCCTAGCGTACATAACTGTTATGTTATCATAACTGTTGCTCTCTCTTCCTAAATATCCCTCGCCAAAACCTGGGTCCACCCCTGTGTTTAAACCCACTGCACCCCCCTCCACCACCACCAGTAAAACTTGACAATTAAAAGAGCAAGGTTAAAGTAGATGATGACTTTTAATAGATTGTCCCCTAAATAATGCAGCGTGCGAAGGGAAAGTTAGTCTAGTAACTAATGTATGGCTATTCATCTTCCTCTGCGCGGACCATATTAAGGGACAGGGGGCCATGAAACATTGATGGCCGCTCTCAGAGAGCACGATCTCCGCGCTCACTCGGGGAATCGGGGCGAATGTTTAAGAGATGAGCGGGCTATTTTGAAAAGGATCCACACTTGTACACGTCGTTCGGTTATTTAATTATTTTTAGTCCGGAGTGAGTCACCGCTGGCCGGAGACGTTTGACAACGGTGATTCATACTCGCCTTGGATTGAATAACTAAAATTGAATAAAAAACAGTGCAATATATTTATTTAATAAACCCTCACTTTGATGCCTGCGGCTATTCTGCGCTGTTATCTGTTGAGTTTAGAAACAGGGTCCTGTACCGTGCACTTATTGGCTCCTGTAGCGATTGTATGCTTTCACTGTTGTCAGCCTCACCTCTGTAAGTCTCTTTGAACTACAGTGTTGGGGAAATGAATAAATGCAAATGTTATTACTCTTTATTGGTATAGCAAAATAGTACAACGCGAGGCTTTTGCAGGCAGGCTGGGGGTAAAGTGGGGTTAAGAACATAACCGCAGCAGCATGCCGTGTGCGTAAGCGAGAGATGTACCTGATCTACCTCATATACTCCCCACTGCCTACCCTCTGCTTGACCCCCACCCACATCAGAGGTCTGGGCCTTCTGTGTCCTTGACAACCACCTCTGCCTCCTCTCTCCTCTGCTCCCGCTGGATCTCATAGCTCAGTCACTCCAGTCGTTTTGTTCTTCTTCTCCAAATCCAATCTCTCTTTGGCTTGTGTGTGTCGCTCTGTCTTGATTCATTCATCTGCATCCGTCTGATTGTTTCTCTCCTTCTCGCTCTGTCTCTCTGTCTCTCTCTCGCTCTCTCTCCCTCCCCCTCTCTCTCTCTCCCCCTCTCTCGCCCTCCCTCTCTCCGACTACCTAAAATCTCAAAAACAAAAGGAGCGACTCCCCAATCAGTGATGCGTAAATATAAAAATAAAGGAAAAATAAATAAGCACATAAAACTCCAGACCAAGAGAGAAATGGCGGGTGAGAAGAGAGAGAGCGAGAGAGAGAGAGAGAGAGAGAGAGAGAGAGGGGGAGAGATGGAGGGAGAGGGAGAGTGTAAGGGGGGTAGGAGAGAAAGAAAAAGAAAAACAGGCAGCATTTTAATTGCTTTTTAAAAAAGTAGAGATGAAAACCAGAGTTTAGCCTCGAGGGGTATGGTGAAATTCTAGCTGGAAGAATTGCAAGACCATATGAGAAAGGAACCCCCCGGGCAAAACAGGGAGATGAGTATTGGTTTTTTATAAAGCATTTTGCATCGATTTCCAGAGAGAAAGGGAGTGAGGGAGAAGGATGGAGACGGAGAGGGAGACAGAAAGAGAGAGAGAGAGAAAGAACAGAAAGAACAGAAAGAAACATAGAAATATAGACGAGATGGCGAGAGAGGGGAGGGCGGTAGAGCGGAGACCCATCCTTGTGTTCTGCGTCTTTGCAGACCGGTCAAAGCAGAAACAAAACACGGGCTAATTCGCTCCGCCGGGCCCAATCCAAGGCTCCGCGTTGAGGTCGCCGCCTCCACCTGACAGCTCCTACCTGATCGCAGCTCTCCACAGCGAAGGCTTCTATTAGAGGTTCCCTCCCGGATGCGTCTCGGGGGTTAGTCCCGCGAAGCCGACCCCCCCGCTTGCTCATTGGCTCTCCCTCCAGTTTTCCTGTTGCGAAAGGGTTCCGATGACGCTATGGTGACAGCCCGACAGCCTGTAGAAACTACCGTCTGCTGACCGGCAAGGCGGTTACGGCTCGATCAGAAGCGCTGATTACATGGAAATGATGATAATGACAGTGTTGTTACGCCCCGCCAAGAGCTGTTTCCTCAAAAGGACGAGGGAGATGCAAGTCTCTTTGAGTTAAGGAGGTTACGTCGAAAATATTCCTCATGATTAAATTGTCCCTGTGTTTTTTTCAGATAAGAGAGGTAATGATATACTAGAATAGAGGCCCCTGGTATTCAAAGTTGTGATACGAGCTGAAAATGGGAGAAGAGAGAACCTGGCGTCATGTGACACAAAACAAGTGACCAATTAGGATGAATATGGTCGTGTTTACAACGCAGAGTGATTTAGCGATTTCATGCCGTGTGCAGTAATTATATACTTTTTAAATAATACATTAAAATTGTTCTTATATCATCACTAGAAAACCATTTAACTCAGTCTAAATCCACAAGAAAGAAAGGTGAATGTGTGTATCTGAAAGACCACGGACAAGAGACTGTTATTATGCGTCCGAACATGTCCCCCAGTGCTGGCTCACAGACGCAGTGTGATGAAAGCTTCAAGATTACAGCAATTTCCAGCCCTCTCTGTTGATGAGTCCCCGTAGCCAACTCCTCATAACTAACCCCTTCGTCTCTCAGCACGCTGTGGTAAACAGGTAGAGCTGGGTCACTGGCAAGCCACTGGTGCCTTTGTGTGACAAAATGTCGCGCAAACCTCAAAAATCAATCAAAGGAGGCTTGAGTGTTGTTGTTAGGGTTAGGGTTAGGGTCATCTAACCCTTGAGTGTAGAAGTACGCGTAGCAGATGTTGAAGTGAGTAGGGACCCACCTCCTACCAGACCCCCGTGCCTTGAGTAGTTGAGAGGGAGTACGTCTTCTAGAATACTGGTTATGGTCAGTTGAAGTCGCTGTTTGGTGTCAAATGATCGACATTTGTGAGTAGAAAATGAGACTGAGATTAATTTGGTGTGAAAGGATGTAATTCAGGCGGGTTATGTTGTTTTAAACAGATTAGTGACAAAAATGTACATCTTTAGCCACGTTTGAATACAATGTACCTTTTCTTTTGTTTCGATAATTGTTATGGGCAACTTTGTCACCTGTCATATGCGTAGCTCCCTTTGGTAGCAAAAGGTGCTATGTATATAAAAAGAAAGCATTAATAGAATAGTACATGCAAATATATTATGTGTATGTTAACCTTTTTTTCATATCACACTCAATATCACGCACAACATTTACATATGCAAGAGATGTCATTTTATAAAGTAACAGATCTACCTTCTAGATCTATCTTCTATTACTTGTCTATACACTGTATATCATATACCAGCCTCGCAAATGATCTATTAGAACATAAACAATCACAATCAATTCTCCCCCCCAAAACTGAGCAAGAATGAGAGCCAGTTTGATTCCCTCCATACTAACAGGTGATAGTGATAGAGTGTAATAGTGTTTTACCCTCTTTGTCCCGCCCCTACGACCCGCCCGTGACCCTGCATGCTCTCTGTGCACGTCAACGTCAGTCTCTGCTGTGGCAAAAAGTTTTAAAAGCTCAAAAGTTTTGGGAGCTACAATGTCCTTGTCCACATTGAAAAGGCCGAAGGTAGACAATGAAAATAGACAATTCAATAAGGAGTGGAGAATGAAATATCTATTTAGTGATGTGGGACCAAAGCTCATACGTTTGATCTGCAATGAGGCTACAATTTGAGAAGGCACTGCATCACGTGTCACTGGAACTTCAATGGAACGTATCCGATGGGTTCAGATGCTTGTGGACTTAAAGTGCAGAGCCTCTCTGTGAAGACTGAGACAGTGAAATACTGTGTGCTAGCTGTCCCCGAAGATGTAGTGACCCATGATAAGGTGAAGAACATCATGTCATCTATCCGAAAAATACCAACATCCAACCCTAACCCTAACCCAAACCCTAACCCTAACCCAACAACAACCAGAAGAGTCAAATCTCTTGCAACAGATGTGTTCGAAACATGAAACTTGGATAGGTTAAAACAAGCAGAGGTGATGTCGCTGGCTGTCGACACGTCAACAGACCACAGTGATGTATTTGTGCGTGTATGTACAAGTATTTGAAGATTTGCATGGATCGTTGAATGTAAATAACCACTTGTTGCTTGATGTATTTATAAATTAGGCCATTTATGTTGAACGTTAATAACATGATCGGTTGTTGCCAGAGTGATTCATGGCTGAGGCCATGCATTTGGTTGTTGATTTGAATACTATGAATGGAGTGAATAATAACAGTGCTTGTAGCAGATTGTTACATGTAAAGTTAAAAGGTTTATCGTCTTAGGATCCGTCACATTCATTAAATACGTCTGTAATTCATCTAGATAGACTCTTTATGCACACTATTAAAGGTATTTAGTAATATATATTTAATCTTTAGTTTATTTTCAATGTCAATAATCTGGCCCTCATAAGAAAGTCGTTGAATAGCCCTGCCATATCCTAAGTTAATATAGGCATGAATAACTGTTCATTGATGATGTATGGAAGGATTTATGCATGATTTTTCAAATGTATTATTCAATCACTGTGTAATAAATGCAGACTGCACGCACGCGCATGAAGCACCACCTATTACATATGTGCATTTTAAATGAACACATTTCCAGGATTCAACCCGTCCAAATGATCATTAAACAGTTTAGACTTGAGTTCATACCCACTGTGCACATATAGCACTAGCATAGGGCACGTGAAGTGTGCTTATCCAAAGGACCTGGTAGTGCTTGCACACTCACCTTCACACACACACACACACACACACACACACCTCTCTGACAGACGGAATATTACAGCAGTAAAGTCGAACCTGTGCCATTCATTGCCATTCAAGTGTGTGAATGTGTGTGTGTTGTAATCTCCCAGCAGAAGGGACACTTCAAACAGGTCTGCAACGGAGGCGGCGTGCCTTAAGCCCCTTGTTTCAACCTGAGATGCTAATGCATTTCAACCTTAGCGCTAATACAACTGAAAAATAAATGGAGGGTAATTGTTTCACGCATTCGAAGGCAGCCAGCTCATTCCATTATGCTTCTGTGTGTGTGTGTGTGTGTGTGTGTGTGTGTGTGTGTGTGCGTGTCCAGGATAAGCCGCCTGTTCAACGGGACGGAGCCCATCGTGCTGGACAGCTTGAAGCAACACTACTTCATAGACCGAGACGGCGAGATCTTCCGCTACATCCTCAGCTTCCTCAGGACCAGCAAACTGCTGCTGCCCGACGACTTCAAGGTACGGCTCACCCCTCCTCACGCCATGGATCGGTATGGTCTCTCTCTCTCTCTCTCTCTCTCTCTCTCTGTTGGAATTACACTTAAAGATACAATGTCCACCTTTTTTGGCGAGTTCCACATAGTTCAATAGTAAACAGACATACCAAAGACATAGTATGCGTGTGTGTGTGTGTGTGTATGTATGCGTGTGTCAGGATGTTCATGATGTCAACGCATGGAAAGGCACCAGATGCCACAAGTCATCCATCAGAATTCTCTATGATGTCAGCCCCACTCTCAACCCTCTGCCGTGACCTATAACGCAGAGATATGCACTCATTTCAGTTATCACGGGAAGCAGGAAATCTTCACGATCAGGAAGACGTTTGACGATGGAGGCGCGGTCAACCATACGGGGGCCGCTAGAGAGGTCAACATGTGTCTGAGCCGAGCGACAGCCATGACCTCCTGTTAGTGAAGCCCTGGCGGGAAGCAACTAACGTGTAGTTCATCTAACAGCCTATAGGTGGCTCGCAGTGCTTAGATAGTGGCAGAAAAAAATGTGATTTAATTCTCATAATACAAGGCGAATAATATTTTCCTTTGGCCGATCTCAGTGGCTGAGATCGGCCTATTATGTACTTTTTAGTTTTGGCCGTAGACTACTGCGAGGTGGCCATTCGATTCCCGCCCTCAATGTGCCATATATGGATCGCTTCCGCTGCTGGTAGCAAAAGATCTCAAGCTAAGCTCTAGAGCTTCGTAACGGTGTGTACACCAGTGGGAGATAGCACGGATGCTACGTCCATGTTTTGTAAGCTCCCTGCTCTTTGGCTGTGTTTCCTCAACTGAGAGTGGTCTCAATCACGGTGAACACAGGTGGAAGAACTCTCTGTCTTGATTAATTAATCTCCATTTGTCTGATTCTCTCTCTCTCTCTCTGTCTATCTCACTGGGCCTTTCCTAATGTTTTGTAAGTACAGGAAACCACTGGTTAGAATAATGGCTTATAATGGGACGGGGGTGGCGGGGGGAGTGCAGGTGATGCATTCAAAGTGTGTGTTCTGATACCATTGAGACATGCATGCACATGCACTCACATCCTGTGTGTACGCTGCATGTGCACACATGCATTAACCCACCCCCACATACGCACACACACACACACACATACACACACACACACACACACGCATGCACACACAAACATAGAAAATGTATGCACGCTTGCATACACATGATAGCTATTTGCTCAGATTGCATCTCGTGAGCCCCATCTGACCACTCCCATCTCACCGGACCACCGGCCTGGTCCTCCAGCACGGAGGGCCGTGTTTTTACCTACACATGCACGGCCTCTCCTGCGGCCGCGGGGTCCGTTCAGCCACCTCTCAAGCGCACTTAGAAAAGAGCTATACAAGTTTAATGCATTCGTATTATTCTCCTGCTAGGGAACTAGGTGAGCCCAAGCTTCCCAGAGCCGCAGGCAAGTTCTCAGGGCCTGAGCAGTGAGTGTGAACAAGACCCAACCCTCTAACAACGGTATTTGACATGGAGCCAGCAACACAACCGATTGAGTCATTAACCATTAGTACCTTTTTTAAGGGTTTCTTTCGTGTGTGTGTGTGTGGGGGTCGTTCTTCTCCTACCTATTCCAAAGAAGTCTAGAAAAGAAACAGTGTCCAACGAGGACAGCAGGCGTCAACAGAATGCGTCCTCAAACTGTAATGTTTCATTACGTTCTCCTTGGCTCCAGCTGCCGCATACCTTTCAATGTGTGCAAAGCTGAAGGAAAGAGACTGAAATGCAAATAGTGAGAGGCGGAATCGAGCATGTCCTTATCTGAACACAATCAGGGCTGCCATTGCCCCGGGCCCCGGCTCTGTTCTGGCGCTGGCAGCCATCGCACTGTGTGTTTTGTTAAATCAATGTGAAAGTCAGAGCGGAGCAGGAGAAAATAGAAATGTTCTGTGTCTCCATCAGTGGAGCAAGATATCCAGTATTAATGTACTCTGCCGTCCTCGTCTTGCCAGGCTGCAATTAATCACGAGTGTTGTAAGCAACACTCAGTGTGATTTAGGGCAGGCGTTGGTTTCTGTGTTTTAGTACCGAGAGGAGTGCTGATGCATCTTTTTGTGCAGTCGGCTGAATGTATTACTTGAGGATGCCACTGTCATCAACCAATCGGTAGATAAAACATGATGATGAAGATGATGAAGGTTTAACCTATCGTAATCTCAGGATCGTCACGGTGACTCTGAATGCCGTCTGTCTCGGTCTTCATCTCTTTTCATCTTCATCGAAGCTCTCGGTTCGCTGTGTGTCTCCCTCTCCCCCGCGCCCCTTCCCTATCCTGAGACGTTGCCTGGCCCGTGGCCGGTGACAGGCCCGGATCATTATTTTCCAGCTCATCCTGGCTGGTGTCCAGGACAGTGCCGGTCAGCCCCATATACCTCTCATCCGCACCTCTGTGCTGTAGGATTACTCTGTTGAGTCGCTGGCCTGCTCAGGATCACTAAAGTGCCCTGCAGACAGAGAAAAGACCCTCGCTTTCCTGTAGTCCTGTAGTCCTCATAACCAACCATCAGTGTAAGATCTGCTGCATTCCACACACGCCAGACGGTGGTGCCATTCATATTCATACAGCCTCTCGGGTGCAAATGAAAGTGTATTGGAGATGAATATCAAGTCCAGGTTAAGATCTCGACCTCAATGCAATCTAGTAGTCCGGGTTGAAATCTTTTACAGATTATCCTCGGGGTGTGGGGGGTTTACATGTGGAGATGATGAACTCTCTCTACTACTACACACACATACACACCAAGCCTTCTACAGACAGGAAGAGGCGCTGTTTAAAACCTCCAGCCTGGCCTGCGTGGAGCATCACGTCGACAAGCAGCCATGCGGTCCATCTCAAACGGTCTTTCTCTTCTGCAGGCACCAGCTGTATGTATGTTTTGTGTGTGTGTGTGTGTGTGTGTGTGTGTGTGTGTGCCTCTTCTTTACGATTGAAGTCAGTGTTTGCTCCGCACCGGGATGAGCAACATCGCTCTCTGCGCACTATAATAGTTATTAAATGTATAGCCAGGAGGGTTGCTGCTACATTCCTGTGTGTCATCCGGGTAGCGCCTCACATGTATTTGATTTCGGGGTGAGGTAGCCGTTGTGTGTTAGCGGCAGGTCGAGGGGAGTGTATCAAAGGGAAACCCAGTTACAAAGCGGATAACCATATTCCACCCTGCCATTACGCGGAGTCCAACGGACCATAGCCGAGAGCGCAGCAACATAAACGCCATTTAAGTACAAGCAACAATAACGCCAGTGAGGACACGCTGACTGAAAATGGGCTTCAGCTGTCAGTCTTTGTCGGCCCAAAACACTGATCAGGAACACAACGCTTATTAATCAGCTAATTGTGTTGCACAGACAGATTTCCTCAATTCAAGTGACGTGTCCAACCCAATTTAATTAGCTCCGAAACGTATTAGGATCAGAGTTACCGTCGGACAACGATCCCCATTAGCATGGAGCCGTGTCTGTGTACAGAATACATTAAAAGCCGTGTCCTCGTGTTCACTTGCCCCTATCGTCTTCATCCTCACCTCATCGCCCGCCTCCCAACAACAACCAGACTGGGTTATTCTCATCCTCCTCCGCTACAGTGGTGTTGAATGATGGTGCCATCTGGTCTTATGGGAAATTAGAGGCAAGAGCGGGGAGGGGGTAGGGGCGGGGGGGGCAAATGCCCCCCAGCAAGGCCCTTGCCCAGGGGGGGAAGCAGGCAATCTGCTGCAGACAGCAGTCTGCACACAGGAATGCACCATATCCCACCTCGCTGGAGCCTGCTGAGGGCCTGACGTCTCGGAGTTAGCTCAGTGGAAACATGCTAAAGGCTAGCGGAGGAGGGTAGCCAGTCTCCTCCCACTCTGTCCCGCTGGTGACGGCCCGCCATCTTTGTTCAGTATTCCTGTGCAGAGATGTATGTCGTGTGTGTGCCGGCGTTGTGATACTGACATGATATATGGGAGATTTATAGGTCTATAGAGTATCTTACTGTATGCCTGGAGGTGACACTCCCATTGAGAACTGCTACTGGCAGAATTAGCAAATATATACAATTATGGCTAAGTGGATTATGATGAGAATATATGGCCTTAAAACGTCAGTGTCTGATGCCATACTTTAAATGTCCTCAGTTAGACTGTTTAAAATGATATGTTGAGTTCATAAGCATATCGTAATATTTATTGCTATCGTGTTAAATTCTCCATAATTATCGAGATAATACATTTTACCATATTTCCCCTATAGCCAATACAGCACAGATTACTAAGCAGCAATCTGTGAAAAATGAATAGGTGCCGTGACACCTATTGCATGTTTAAATGTATCTTCTACACATGGTGGCTAATTTGAATCTAAAGAATGGAACTTCAGTATCGCAGACAGGATGTGTTCTCTCCTCTTGTTTAAGATATACTGTGTGGTCTAAACACATCCATATTTCACTAGAGGGGTCAGGGTTCAGACACTGCCAGGGGCAGCACTTCTGGAGTAATTAGGGCTTTAGTACTTGCTCAAGGACAGGCTGACATTCATTGTCTACAGTGCATGTATGTGAGTGTGTGTGTGTGTGCATGTGTTTGTGTGTGTGTGTGAAACTTGTTTGTGTGTGAAACTTGTTCTATTCAATTCTTTCGACAAATGTACTTATTGTAAGACGCTTTGGTATGTGTGTGTGTGTATGTGTGTGTGTGTGTGTGTGTATGTGTGTGTGTGTGTGTGTGTGTGGGGCGATGACAGTGGTGAGGAGCCACCTTACAATCCACTCCTACTTCCTAGCTGCCGTCGGTTCAATCTCAACATAACAGCAGTCACAACACAACGACTCACAGGAGCGATCCGCTAGCCTACGCTGTACACCCTGCGTCAACCCAGCACGCCCCCCTGATGTGTGTGTGTGTCTCCCGCGCAGGACTTCCACCTGCTGTACGAGGAGGCGCGCTACTACCAGCTGTCGCCCATGATCAAGGAGCTGGAGCGCTGGAAGCAGGAGAGGGAGCAGCGGAGGATGGCCCAGCCCTGCGACTGCCTGGTGGTGCGCGTCACCCCCGACCTGGGCGAACGCATCGCCCTCAGCGGGGAGAAGGTGCTCATCGAGGAGATCTTCCCCGAGACGGGCGACGTCATGTGCAACTCGGTGAACGCCGGCTGGAACCAGGACCCCACGCACGTCATCCGATTCCCGCTTAACGGCTACTGCCGGCTCAACTCCGTGCAGGTAACCCGTGGCTCAGCGCCGCCCCGTGCGTGTCGTGTGTGTGTGTTAACCCCTGCCGCGTGGCGCGACCTGGATGCCGGCTGTGACATTGATCACGTAAGCAGCTGTGATGTGTTTATTTGATGTGTTAAATGCTGGTGGTTACTAATATATATATATTGTGTTAACAAGCGGGTGCAGGAAGCGTATAATAGACTCATCTGAGTGAGTCATCTATTCGTTTTATGCATCACTGTTTATATTCCTAAATATAAACAGAGGGGGGTTTTTTCTACGGTGGGGATGGTACATATTTCATAACAATTACACTCTTCCTGCTGGCTGTTATTCTGTTGTTTATTAGATTATCGACCAGCCATCCAGTAGGCACAGTCACAGTTATCGTTTGTCAGGTAAATACCAGGTGATAACAGACGTTGACAGCTTTTCAGTTTTTAATTATTGTCTACAGTCTGTGTGCGTGTGTGCGTGCGTGCGTGTGTACAGTATATATATGAGCGCATTTCAATTATTATTCTTTTTTTTCCCACAAGACACTTCTCCAAATCGTTAGGAAAACAGAAAAGTAGCAGGGGGAAAAAAAAGGCCGAAAACAAAGACATTTAAAATAATGGCGCAGCCTCCGACTCCGGCGTGTTCCGCCAGGAGAGGTAAAGAGTTGGAAGAGCCAACGGAACACAGGGAAACATAACAGCCTCACAACACACTCCCGCTGTAGCACACTGCAGCACAGCCGTTAGCTACGCACAGGCTAACACACACACACACACACACTCCCAGCTCCTACCGCTAACTTCATCCCATGCAGCCGCCCTCATCCTCCCCCACGCCCCCCCCCCGGCTCTGTCCGACACCTCCACCGCCGTCCTCCAGCCCGGGTGAGAGACCCTGTCCTGGGGATGGAAGGAAGAGGGAGGAAGGGGTGAGGGAGTGTGGGACACGGAGCTTTTGGTCTGCGGCCATGTTTCCTCCTCGCTCACATAAAACATCAAGGGGAGGCGAGGGGGAGGGATGGAGAGAGAAAGAGAGGAATGGGAAAGGGGAGAAAATGATATGCATAATTTACTCCTTGCTCCTTTTTAAGACACAGCCCTCATTTTTATATTATTTTTTTCTTTTAAAAAGACTCCAATATAACACCGCTCTGGGCCATTTAAATACACGTATTGCATTTTTTAATACCATACTTAGAATTTTTCAAACAGCCTAAACCAGTTTATACTTCTTTTATAGATTTTTAAATGACTTGCAATATAATTAATTGGCCACATCAACTAACACAACATTTTGCTGCTTTATGTACGTGTGTGTGGTTACTGGGATTGTGTGTGTAACTAAAGCGCTCTTACGGGAGGACGCGTCGTTGGAGAGAATCCCCGCCCTGGCGATGTCTCAGGGCCCGGCCCCGCCAGGCGCGCACCGGTCTCGCGATTGGCAACGGCTCCCGTTCACTTTGTATTGGCAATGCCTCCCGTTCACTTTGTATTGGCAATGCCTCCCGTTCACTTTGTGTTAGACGGGGTATTGCGCAGGGGGGGGAAGGATTATGTGATTGGACAATCGACATTCAGTGAGTACTGGTGGGCTCGCGT
>OMKP01069414.1:0-11708 GCA_900302375.1 Bathygadus melanobranchus | reverse complement strand
AGAAATAGGCCTTTTGTGTACATAGAAAAAGTCTTAGATCTTTGATTTCAACTCATGAAAAATTGGAGCAAAAACGAAAGTGTTGCGTTTATATTTTTGTTCAGTGTATATATATATATATATATATATATATATAAAAAAGAAGCAAATGCTAACCACTATCTATTTTTCCCTCTCGCTCAATGTCGCCCGCCCCACAGCTCTGTTCCTGGTGGACAACCACCACGAGGTGTACCTGTGGCAGGGCTGGTGGCCCCAGGACAGTGAGATCACAGGCTCAGCCGGCATCCGCTGGGACTCGGACCGGAAGTGTGCCATGGAGACCGTGCTGCATTACTGTAGAGGTGCGCTCTACACAGACACTCTACATAGAGACTCTCTATACGCTCTACACCAGGGATGGGCAAACTTTTTGGCTCAAGGGCCACACTGGGTTTTAAAATTGACAGGTGGGCCGGGCCAATAGCAGATTGGGGGGGGGGGTTAACTAATAGCCTAAATTATATAATTATATGACTAATGAATAATATAAATGATATAATAATAAACATGTGAAAACCATTACCTGAACAGTAAAGAAAACGTTTATTCGGTTTCAGTGGGAACAGTGTTGTTGGTCACCCTTTTTTGCCCCTTTATGGACTCCATGGCCAAAAACTCCTCCGTGATCTCAAAATGATCATAAATCCCTGTGCAGTGTCTTTTATGTCGTTACTTTTCGGCTTTAGCAACGGTCGGTAGTGTTTGGAGTACGCCATCTAGTGGAATCAACTGAAACGCAGGGTATTGCAGAAAAAAGCCGAAATGAATGCGGTCTTTAGGACAATTTTGTAAATCCTAGACAGGCCGGAGTAAACAGCCCAATGTGCCGTATGTGGCCCGCGGGCCATAGTTTGCCCACCACTGCTCTTCACAGATACTCTACATAGACTCTATACGCTCTACACAGATACTCTACATAGACTCTATACGCTCTACACAGATACTCTACATATAGACTTTTTATACGCTCTACATAGATTATACGCTCTACATAGAGACTTCACTATGCGCTGTCTACATAGAGACTTTGGATTTGGTGTGGAAGAAGGAGTACTTAAACCGTTGGGATAAGACAAAAAAAGTTTGGGAAATACTGCTATAGAGGGTCATGTATGAATTGGTTGATTTTGCTTTAAAGTGCGTGTGCGTGCGCGTGTGTGTGCTTCCCATCATCGGCGCTGCAGATAAGAATGAGAAGAAGCCCCCCAAGTCATATCTGATCCACGCGGGACTGGAGCCCCTGACCTTCACCAACATGTTCCCCTGCTGGGAGCACCGCGAGGATGTGGCTGAGATCACAGAGAGGGTGAGGAGGGAGCAACCTACCCCCTAACCGGCCGGCCGCACCAAACACGATGCCTCACGTCTGGCAACGCCTCCCATTCACTTTGTATTGGACGTGCCATTGCATGGCGCAAAGGATTATGGGACGGCTCGTGTTCGGGCGTGGCCTTGTTGAAGGGGTGGGACAAAAGTTGAACCTGTTCACTTTATGCAAATGAGCGCCTCATGCGGCGTGCATTCAGTTATGTGATTGGAACGTTTTGAATTTCATTTCCTGGTTTTGAGCACTTTCATCAAAAAGGTTGTAAACTCCCACAAGCAGCAACTAGAGAGGCTGTTGTTCGCTGTAACGCGTTGCAGATCACGAGGCATCGCGTCTGGTTGGGCCGAGCTGTAAGGAGGTTTTTTTATTGTCTGCTGCTGTGCTCTGGTACCCTGCAGCGCTAGTATTAGGGAACTGTGTGTCACTATGTTTTAACTGTTGTATCTATATACAAATACAGTATATGTGTGTGTGTATGTCTTCTGGCAGGAGGCGGAGGTGTGTAACCAGATCATTCTGGTGGAGGATGTGTTGGCCAGTCTATGTAAGACCAGCTACCCCCTGGAAGAGCTGCTGGTGCGGCCCCTTCCGGAGGGGGTGGACCCCCTCCGTCTAGAAGTGTACTTGTCCGATGAAGACTTTGAGGTCAGTACTTGCACCGTTGACTCATTGAATTTATTTTTAAACCATAAATTGTTAGGACCCCCTCGAAAACGAGATGGGTAATCTCAATATCCTATTGTCATCATCAAATCAGTTGGAAAAAGTTGAATCGATATTGAATACGACCTTTAAACGTCTGTGGCTGCCAGACTATAGAGGTCATGCAGGTCATGATTGTTACGATGCCATCACCCCGGTGGATTTGCATTTTGTAAACAAACCCTGTCATAGTCTGTACAGTTGAGAGTTAACAAAACTTCACCACCTCAACTCACTGGAAAAGGCCTGACACCAAGAGAACGCCAACGACCAATTTATCATCTCCAATAATGAAAATATTATTGGGTCATGGGTCATCCCGACCAAAGTTAAACTTGATTAACAACCGTGTTATTGTGACAGCGCTTCACCCCAGGTAGTAAATTTCGCTTTAAGTCGCTTTGGATAAAAGCGTCTGCCAAATGCTCTAAATGTAAATGTAATGTAGTAAGCTTCAACATGGGTGTCACATGATCATCTGTACATTCTCTCTCGCCATCGGCTTGACCTTTCTCTTTTGTTTTTACTATATCTTATTATTCGTGTCTCTCTTCTGGGAGAAATGTATTCTTATTTAATATTTCATTTCTGCGGCTCAACATGGTGTCTTGTCACATCTTTATTTTCCCTTCCATCTTTGTCACTGTGGTCTATGTCTTGGTCATTTCCCTGTGTCATTGACTCCACCCACCAGGGTGTAGAGGATTATGGGACGGTGAGTCCTCCTACGTATGTTCTTAGACCTGAGCATGGGAGGCCCTGGGTATGCCATTTGCACAGCCTCCAAGCATCTAATACAATAACAAGTCCTGTCACTGTCACATGAATTACATTCCTCTAAAAGTGTTGTTCCTCTAAAAGCCATAATGAAAAGATCTAATCTAATTTGTCAGTTCTTTGATTTTGTGTGTTTGAGTTTGAAAGTGTGTGGACATTTTTTACTGCAGTAAAATCACGCTATAAACATTTTCTTTGAATTTTTTTTTGTTTTTTCTTGGTATGCGAGTGAAGGAATGAGGCAGTCGATCTGACCATCTGCATGAGTGTGTGTTGGTTTAATATTGACATTGTCATCTGGATGGAGCCTGATGTTTGTGTGTTCTACGACATACATATGTGTGCTGCACTGTGGAGGGGTCTTTGATTCAACATTCAAGTTATGGCCTTTGCCCTCTGCATGCATTCTCTGAATCTTTTTAAAAATGTTATATTCTGTTTTCATTGCTCTCCTAGAAAGCCCTGGAGATGAGCAGAGAGGACTATGAGTGTCTGCCCGGCTGGAAGCAGGTGAACGTAAAGAAAGCTAAAGGACTCTTCTAGAAAGTTTGATGACGATGATTGCTGAGTGGACGATGTCTGATATAGAGTGATGCATGGGGGTCTGATCACACATCTACAGGAACAGTTTGAATCTCTTGGACTTGTTTGGACTCTAGACTCTCCATAAGATCTTCTTGTCCTTGATGGACAAGGTCTTGAGAGGTTCTATGGATCAATGCGCTGCGATGTGTGTCCGTGGTCCTGTGTTTGTCTTCAAGTAGGAAGTGAATTTGATGTTTCACTAAAGCTGACTTTTTATTTTAATGTTTTCATGTTGAGTCTTGTTTTTCATTAAATCCTCACTCTGTGTAGGGTGTACATATGTATATGCTGGGCTGGGGGGTGCGTGTGCGTGCGTGCGCCAAATCGGCACACTTCAACTCTAACTCTCTGTTACACTTGTATGTTAAATGTAATTTATATTTATATAGAAGCTATATAGGACTTTTTGCGTCTTTTGGAGTATTTGGTGAAACTCATGAAATAAGTTGGATGTCAAGTTTCATGTAATGTTGTTGTTTGCCCCTCGCTGCAACCGTGTGCACAGTATGCCACTCACCCTTAAGAAAATACAAACACATTTGTGTGAATCGAAGGTGCATTTTGAGTGCACGAGGAGCAACGGGATATGTCTTGGATTAAATCCTTCAATACAGTGTACAGTGCCTTGCCTTCCTGTACAGTTTATATACAGAGCCTAGTCTGCATTTTGAAGACTCATTTTGTGACATTGAACTAATAGAGAGAAGAGATAAATAAACTAAAAGAGAAATAAATGCTAATTCTGAAAATTAAAACCTGGTTGTCTTTTATTTGTGTGCTGTAGATCTTCTATTTCAATGTAAGCGGTTTCATTAAAACTATTATGTATTGTAGGCATACTAGCAGCATTCCTTTTAGTGTAGCATTCCTACGTACAATGTGGTTTGTCAACTGAACAAGGTAATTACTCAGATAATCCCATAGAGGGCGGTATAATATAATACAATAAGGCACTTCCAGAAGTCAATGCCTCTTGTTAATCCAGCATATTACATTAATGTCTATGTGTAACACATTTTGGTAGTTTCTGTAACAGGTAGTTTGATGAAAGTATAGGACTTTTTTGTTTCAGAAGAGCAAGAAGCACTTCTGCCCAAACCGGTTGAAATCCAATCTTTATTTATCTTATTTCTCCAGACCTGAAAATATGCGCACACGTTGAAAGCTATCAGATGTTCTCAATATCATGTTTTAGGCTGTTTTGATAAACACAAAGCAATTAGAGGCATTCTGCTTTCTAATCCCCACAGAACGATAAACACTGGTGGTTTTTCCTGGTGCTGTTTATTCATGGATTAGAACAACACAAGCTTCCAGACATGGCGTTTCTACAATGTGATGTATGTGATGTGATGATCTTCCCTTGTCTTAACACAGAAACTAAGACATCTGTTGCTCTTCAAGGAGGAGATTGATGTGAAATGTTTTCCGTGAAGAATGCGTGATCTGATCAATCCGCTCATCTGATCCACCATCTCTCTGTCTCTGTTGCTCTGTCTCTCTGTCAACAAGCAGCAACATAACAAGGCAGTGTGCACATGGCTTGTCCATGTCTGTGGTTCTTAGTTCACTGCAGGCTTCCCAGGAGCCCCCTGGCCTCACATATCCTTCATGAAACAATTGATTTGTAGAAAACATATTGATGCCAAACAGCACAATACAGCTATAGCATCCACATGTCATTTCTGTGTATTCACATATTATGGGTAGACATACTGAAAACGGATGCCAATATCCATTTTTGATTGAATCACTGCTTTACTCTTTTGTGTGCATAAATGGTAAATTTATATAGCAGTTTTATCCAAAGCGCTTTACATTCCTTGCAACCATGCAAGGAAACAACCAGCTCGTCAGGAGCAGTTAGGGTTAGGTGTCTTGCTCAGGGACGCTTCGGCACTTAGCTAGGCAGAGCTGGGGATCGAACCAGCAACCGAGATGGTTGTTGCCTTGCATTCATTCATACACGTCAGTGTATGAATGGGTGAATGTGAGGCAATGTAAAGCACTATATACATGCAATCAATTTGCTGTTATTTATGACATTTTATAGACTAAATGATCAGGGAAAGAATCATTAGATGAATCCACTCTGCAGCCTTAGATAAAAAGTGATGTTAATCCCAAGTCGCGACCGACAGAGGTCAAAGCGAGAGCACAACTGTGAGTCCGAAGGTACTCCAGTATAGCTGCAGTTTGGCAGTCTCACGCAAAGGTGAAACTGTTGTAAAAGTAATTAATTATTAAGATTATACAAAGCCTGATTATAACATCAGTCAATATTTAGTCGACCATATGCCACAGGCCGTTTAGTGCTCCTGCGGCTCCTGTTCTGCATTCTAATGGCCTGAACAGGAGGGGGGAGGAGGGGGAGGCGGAGGCAGCCGTTGGCAGCCAGGTATCGCCCTGATGCTGGGACCGATCTGTCGCTGCCTGGCCCACTCTCACACTAATATGTTTATGAGAGCGGTGTTAATGTCAACACAATGCAGGCTCTGGTGTGAAAGCGCACAGTTTAGCACAGCTTCAGCACCATTCCCCATCCTACAATATTTGCATTTGGCCCCATTTGCCGAGCAAACAACGCCCCACACCCGTCTCCTCTCCTCCTCTCTGCCCACGGAAGATGGCAAGAATGGAACAATGGGCGCCATAATAAGGCTTAGTGCTGATTCTTCTGCTGTGTGCTCTCTGTGTATTATGTTCACAGTTTCTATGTGCCTGTGGATTACTGCTGTCTGCAGTCACAATGAACCGTGGATTATTTGGGTTGTGTATCTATTCTGCTTCTCTCTCCTCCCTCTCTTTGCCTCTATTTTCCGCTCTCTCTAAACTTTTTCCTCTCCTTGTTTTTTGTTTCCCCCTCTATTCTCCTTTCCTTCACTTACTCTCTCTCTCTTTTTAGGTTGGAAAAAGTACTAATGCGTAATTCTTCCTGTCCAAGTGGCTTCAGATGACCACTTCAAACGGCCCAGAGCCTCCATGATGAATGGAGAATCAATTGTGGAATGAAGACTTTCCTTCTCCTACTTCCTCGTCGTCTTCTCCTTCGGCCCTGCTGCCCGGGGCTCTTAGTGGTGAGCTTTGTGCTTATGAGTCCAGCTTTGGATGCTGATCCTCCAGAAGTCCATAAAGAAAGCACCGTTGGGCCTCCGCCACGTGTTGGAGCCCCCCTGGTCTCCCCCCACCTGGCCCCCAGCCAGGTCGGCTCCACAGGGGCCTGGGAGTCTCCTCTACAGGACTAACCAATAGAACAACTGGCTGGAGAAATAAGACACACACACATACACACACACACACACCTGGTGAACTTTGCTAAACTAATAATGAATGCAATGAGTGTGTGTGTGTTTCATCCACAGATCCAACTCCTCCCCGGGACCGATTCAAGGGCAAATCAGCCAATCAGGGAATGCAATCAAACATACCTTGGCCTGCTCCCCTGGAACCACCTCTGCACCTCTCTACTTCCACATGGTGTGCATACATGTGTATGTTTATTTGTTACTGTGTGTGTGTGTTATTTCAACAAATGTGTTACTTTTTTGTAAGTCGCTTTGGGTAAAAGCGCCAAATGCTCTAAATGTAAATGTAAATGTGTGTGCGTGTGTTTTTGTATAACTTCTTCAAGTCAAGTGAGATGTTCCCCCACCACCTGGCATCATTAAAAGGTCTGACTCTAACCAATATGAACACCACAACACCACCTCCTGGTTAGTCTCTGGAGCTACCCCCACCTCCATCCATCCACCCAGCCATCCCTCCGGCCCAGCCCACAGCCACATAGCCCTGCTGTGGTTTTGGATTAGGGTCAGGGAGGCGATGGAGAGGAGGAGATGATGAGTGTGTTTGGGTATGTGTGTGGGAGACTGTCTACTGCTTTCCAGGCCGGTGGGTGAGATAGCGGGAGAGTCAGAAAGCCCACAATATGACACAGTTAAGAGAAGGGGTTTCCCTGGGTTGCTTTAGTTTAGTCTAGCAGAGTTGTTCAAGGATCAATGAATCAAGGAAGTGTGTAGTGTGTTCTGGTAACTGGGCTTTTTACTCCACTGTTGAGTTCAAACCGGGAGCCCTGGAACAACAGCCAACTGCTGACTTATAAGGATCACTTGGGTCATTTGGAAAACATTTGGATTATTCATTTTTTTTCTGGGTACAAAACAAACAAACCACTTTTCAGAGTTAGACGTCTTCGGTGTCAAAGGAGGGAAAAAACACAGTTTTGGTAATGGTGAAAACGCCACAGCCAGGAAGAGAGTGACTCAGTCACATGTCCAGGAAAGTAAACATGATCTTTCTCTCTTTTTCCACTTTTAATCACCTCTTAAATCTGCTCCTCCTGGTGTGAGATGGCTGTAGAGGCTGTCCCGTGTTGACCTTGTGAAATGTTAAATATGTAGTCCATCAACTTTCCACTGACTTTTGACGCCTCTATCTAGGCAGTGTACCCCGGATCTGGAGCAACACATAATTTTAAATGTCACCCCAAGTAACAAACATTCTCATTTACACTCATACTCACCAGGGTAACATGGTGCTAGCATCTGTCGGTGGTCTGAAGCCTAATTAGTGGTTAATAAAAAAAAAGGTTAATAAGCACTTGCCTTCAACACTCAGTGGCTAAATGAAATGAGACAGTTACGGGGAGAGGGGGTTTTTAAAGACAGCGAGGGTGAATGAACTGCTCAACTGTGTGACCTCCACATGTCCTCCCTAGCCGATATGCTGCGGCTGACTACAACGGTTTAGGTTTAACTAAAGTCTTATTTCTTTATTATATATATTGATTATAACATCACACATGAAAGCTGTTTCCTCCACTCTGAGCTGGAGGTGGCACCAACCCCATGCTGTCCATTCACCCTACACCCTAAAAATAAAGCTTCTCATATAGTTCTTAGCAATGATCGAAGAGTTCTGTGAATAAACCCCTCCACATGCGACAATGAACTAGAGCCCTGAGAATGTTTCTTGAGACCGAAAATAAGTTGTTTTTATGCAGAGTGGTGGTGGTTTTGGATTTTCTTATGCTATTCTCATGCCATTGATATAGACACATTTCCAAGGCAAATGCTATCGATTTGCCTATTGGTAATTCCCAGTATTAATACAACACATGACATAATGTACTATGGCTAAGTACTATGGCTGTTGTCGATGTGCTTTAATGGAGCAGGAATTTGAGCGCTAACCCGGGAGGATTTGATAGCTGCTCTTTTGTGAACATAACTCATTGTAAAATATGGTGTTCAAAACATCAAAACAAGCAGTTTACCTATATCACATTATATTGCATTATACGCCAACACAGCTTGATCAAACAATGTAGAATACATGAATTCACTAAAGGCCCTATTCTTGTAAAGGTCATCATTTTAGTCGAAGTTTTTACAACCAAAAAATGATAGTGATAAAAGTGTTTCTGCCATGTTTAACTTCACTTAACGTAACTAATCCTGCAGTCTACTTAACACAGCGCTCCTATAAACACTTCTGAAGCTCCCGGGTGCTGATAGCCTGAATCGTTTATCATCACCATACCTGGGGCCAGAACCAATAAATATATCTATTTCAAGCCCAAAAACTCCCACCACCCACCCATAAAAGTGATTAAAGCGCCTATTGAGGTTAATTCGGTTCCCTCCCACCACAACTGGCTTTGATTTGCTCATGCAAAGCAGACGCAGGAGAAGTTCCACAAGTTCCTCCAGGCTACCAGTGAACTGAGGTCCAATAACTCTTAAATAGGTTAACTCTGTGTCTCCAACCAGCTTGAGGTCGTTTGGATGTGTTTCGCAGCCATGATACCCTGATTCTGACTGTTGGCCCGTGTGTGTGTGAAAATACCTGTGGGGTTGCAAACCTGTAGAGGATAGTACCACTAGCATATATATATATATATACAGTATATATACATAGACTTATGTATTCAAAACATTAGCGACACTGGTTAGTTGTCAGCTGATGCAGTAGTTGTTTGATGATTGAAAAAAATGAGATTTTGCTCGCAAATCCTCTCAGAGGAGGAAGAAGAGAGTCTGGCCAGTGTCAACATTCAACATGGAGAGCGAAACAATCCTGAGCTCCCATATCCTCTGTCAACACATTTGACTAAATCAGTTATCACGCACCCCATGCCTGTCCAAACAGAGTCTCACAACTCAAGGTTTACCTCTGAGAAGGACTGCGGGTGATAGACGCAAATACAGCAGTCAGTCACAGCTTATCCAGGGAATAATTCAAAGCAAATATGTTTCCATATTCACAGCCGTCAACGACAAGGAAAGCTAATGAAAAATGACACAAAAAGGATTCCTCAGGCAGTAGACGTACTCGCGCCCGACCTAAATTAACATCAAACATCATTCCACTTGTCAAATCAATCGACCCTGTTATATCGGCTTGGTTTATTTCCCTCTGGTTTTTCCAGAAACACTGAAATGTGAGCACTGGAATAACCGCAGGAGGCCCGGCGGAGTCGGCCCAGTGGAGTCAGACCAGGAGAGTTGGACCGGGGGAGTCGGACCAGGGAGTCGGACCGGGAGAGTTGGACCGGTGCTCTGGCAGAGAGACGCTATGTCACCTTCATATAGATGCACCTCTGAGGATGGGACCTCCACACCCTCCTGCTGTGTGTGTGTGTGTGTGTGTGTGTATACCAGGAAGACATTCTTGTATCTCTCACTATGCTGTGGGAAATGGATTATTTATATAGTGCTTTTATCCAAAACACTTTACATTGCCTCACATTCACCCATTCATACACTGGCGGCGGTGTCAACCATGTCGGTAGGTAACAACCAGCTCGTTGGGAGCAGATGTCTTGCTCAGGGACACCTCGACAATTAGCTACATGGAAACAGGAATCGAACCAGCAACCTTCCAGTTGCCAGACAACCGTCTCTACCTCCTGAGCTAGTGACGCTCATTCATGGAGACACATCTAACCTGACGTGCCAGATGGAAGTCTGTTGAAGTCAGTGAAACTGTTTGGAAAAGGGCAGGCACTTTCAAAAAATAATTGGCAGGTGATTGGATGAACCATCTGTCTATCACCACGCCCATAGGGCCAGTAGTTCCTCATAGGACGCTGATTGGTCCGAACCACTGTGGCTCGGATACAAGCGGATATCTTGAAGCCTGGCCAGACCGATCTTCAGAGAGAAACAGAATGTGAACTTGCGAGATCGTAATGGCCTCTCAGTCACAAGGCTAGTGCACGTCCCTACTTACAGTAATGGTTGCCTCTGTGTGTGTGTGTGTGTGTGCCAGTATGTATACTAGGTAAGTGTGACCAATGAATGAATGAGTTACGTTAGAGCTGGTGAGATTGTGTGTGTATGACTCTGTTTCTGGATGCAGAGACAGATACAGTTGTCTATTGTACATCACTGGTGTGTGTGTGTACTCCTCTACATTAGGTCTTGTTGATATGGGAATGTGTATTACTATAACAATACATGTAAATGTCCCATGTCAAAGAACATAACGTTCAGGTTACATCAAACAATATGGTCCTGTGACCTCAAGCCCTGGGAAATATGTTCTGTATCATCATCATCATTATAGATTACACACCTGACAACGGCACTTTTGTCACAATACAAAATAAAAGACACTTGTGTAATCGAAGTTACATTCCTTCCTCCGATCCCTGAAGTGTGATGTGTGGAGTACACCCCAAACCTCCACCCAAACCTCCACCCACTGTGATCAGAACTGTCTGTCTGGGGCTACAGAGGCTTGAGTCTGGCTTCCCCTCCAAAACCCTGGCTCTCAAACCATTTCCAGTGTGTGTGTGTGTGTGCGCGTGCGTGTGTGCTGTTCTGCCAGAATATGAAGTCTGGCTGTAATATGTTTTATCATCCGTTCAGTGTCTGGTTGTAAAACAGCCCTGGGAGGAAAGGTGAGTGTGTATGTGTGCACATAATTGTCTAAATGTGTAACATCTTGTGTGTTTACATACACCTGCTATGTGATAAGATATGGAAGAATGTATGTAAATGTGATGTAATGTAATAAAACTTGCTTTCTGTATACCATGGGAGTCTCTGAGTGTGTTCATAGCTGTTTTCACTGAGCATCATATTAAAGTTGCGCTTCACACAGATTTTAAAAGCTAAAAATACAATTAATGTTGTCATTCTTTCTTCTTTCACAGTTTGTCTCTCTTTTAATAAGCTGACAGTTGTGTCTTAGGAGTGTTTTCTGATTTCAGGATGAAAGAGACATGGATAAATTCGGTTAAATGCTTTTATTTCTTATTGAAAGGAGC
>OMKP01069382.1:0-11273 GCA_900302375.1 Bathygadus melanobranchus | reverse complement strand
TTTCCTTGGCCGACCACTGCGTCTACGGTCCTCAACGTTGCCCGTTACTTTGTGTTTCTTCAACAGAGCTTGGACAGCACATCTGGAAACCCCTGTCTGCCTTGACATTTCTGCCTCGGAGGAGACCTTGCTGATGCAGTATAACTACCTTATATCTTGTTGCTGTGCTCAGTCTTGCCATGGTGTATGACTTCTGACATTAAACTGTCTTCAGCAACCTCACCTTGGAAGCAGAGTTTGGCTTTTCCTCACCCAGTTTTAACCCTCCTACACAGCTGTTTCTGTTGCAGTTAATGATTGTGTTTCAACCTACATATGAAATTGATGATCATTAGCACCTCTTTGGGATAATTGGTTAATCACACACCTGACTATATGCCTACAAAATCTCTGACTTTGTGCAAGTGTACGTAGAAGAATCGATGCTGGTTTAAAGGCAAAGGGTGGTCACACCAAATATTGATTTGATTTTTCTTCTGTTCACTCACTTTGCATTTTGTTAATTGATAAAAATAAACTATTAACATTTCTATTTTTGAAAGCATTCTTATTTTACAGCATTTTTTCACACCTGCCTAAAACTTTTGCACAGTACTGTATATATATACAGTATATTAAAATAATGTTTATCTTCAAAGAAGGGCCGAATAGTTCCAGTGAATATCGAGTAGTGTTTTTGTTTTGAATGCCCATCTCATCATCACCAAGCTGAAGCGTCTATTTCCCTGTTATTAAGTACAAAAAACCCCCACCAAAACACTTTATTCCTGACATATGGCCGTACCTTCACAGCTTCCAAGATGCGAACGGCGCTGGCCAGGTCATCTAGCCTTCGACAGGCTCTCAGAGCCGCATCGAGGATCTTGGGTTCAGGCACCAGATCAAACCCGATCAAGGTGTTCATCCCTGGGGAAGGACAAGGACAAGGAAATGCTTAGTTTGAGGACAGACAATCACACATTTTACTACAAAATCGAAGCAAATAGGGGTACTAATTCTGACATTTTTTTGGACTAATAGCCAACCCTTGTTAACCAGTTAACCGATGAGAATAAATGTGCTGTAAGAAATGGATGAACGTCTGTGCCTGTAAAAAATACCAATGTTTTGTTTTCATTGGAAAGGAGGGCAGGCCCGAATGCATGCTTTCAAATTTCTTTTGATAATGCTTCTGATAATCGTTGTTTCCGAAGGTATATTCGAATAGTTAAACACCCAAACCTGTTCAAATCCAGCATTGCCTGAGTTTTGTCATGTGCCAACTGGCTATGTGAATGAAGCACGTGCCCCCAGCATTATTAAATAAAAGATTATTACTAAGGCTTTTATTACAACTAACGACCTATGAAAGCACTTGGTTACAACACAATAACAAGAGAACACCTTAAGAGTCATCACTGACAAGCTTGCTGATTCAACGTAATGTGAACAAATTATGACTGTACTATAACAAAGTTTAAAGTTTTACAGTAAAGGTATAATGTTCGAATACAAAACTGATTATTTGAATCTTTATTTTCACAGTGGTTAAACGGTTAATTGTTAACATCCCCAAAACCAATCAAAAACGTTTTGAACCATTACTCCCAAAGTGTGCAGACAAAAAAAAAACCTGGTAATGAATATGGACAAGTAAACAGTACCTTGCCATTTCAAGGCTAAGCTATATAGACCACACATTCAACAGAACTACTGCCAGATAGCATGTCTTGCATTTGACTGTGGTTTGAAAATGGCTGTGATAAGGACGTAAACACCACCCCACTCATGTTTGGCTTATGAAGTGCAGCAGACTCCAAGCTCGTTCATTTGATGAAGTAGTTGAGCAGGAAGTAAAAGCCAGATGATGCAACAGCTTTTGTGTCAGACACTAACAACTTCCCTTGTCCCTTGTTCTAATGTATCAAATTAGTGCCGATTGGATGAATCAATAGGTCAATAGGCAACAGAAATAGCAAAAGTCAATCCATCCTTTTACCTTAATATCGCATAAAGACAATTAAAGTGGTATTTTGAGTATGAATTTGTCAACAACAACCCCTAATCAGCAAGAAGCGAGCATTGTATTGACGCTACAACACCAGATACATTGTGGGTAGCACTGTATCATGTCTAGCACCAACCTTTCCTCAATTCCCATGCATCGATGTCAGGCTTGCTGAAGTAGGTCACCCAGCGCGCATCAAACTCCTCATCCGTCTCCACCTTCCCATGAGAGTAACACCTCGCGGCCAAGACACCTGCACGATGAAGGACAAACACCATATCCTCAGTCCGAGAGTCATGCGGAAGAAGTACAAGCAATGGGTCAGGCAAGGTAAACGGGTGCATTGCTAGATGGACGCCTTCCAACTGGACGCATGTCAATTTTAGTGACATGACCCAGCTACCCAGAAAGTTGAGTGTATTCGGACAGCCCGGCGTGATATATTTACGGACCACGAGCTGTAAGCAAGTAAGCAAGGCTGTAAAGTGAAACCACTAGTAATGCAAAGTCCAAACGTGTTCACCAGAAGCGTTAAGGTCGGCGAAGTAGCTGCTAGCGTTGTTGTTGTGGGTTAGCTAGTTAGCAGGGCCCAAGCGGGTCACGGCAAGGACACAGCCCTGCTTCACCCAGATCCACAAATATGATCATCCCAACACCCCTCTTCCAATCACCACACACACGGATGACTATACTGACAATGTCTGTCCACAACACAGCCTTCGCTTTGTTTAGCTAAACATTCATTCAACTGAGCTAACGCGTAGCTCACATGTTAACGAATCACATTGCACAGCAATAAGTCGATATTAACGCTCCATCTACGAACACATGTCAAACATGTTACACGCGTTTACGATACCTTGGCACCGTGGCTGCACGCTTGTTAAGCTCCGGACACCGGAGACAGAGAGACGGACGGCTGCTCTGAACATGATGTGGAAGGACGACTGCGACCAGTTTGGCGAACCCGAGAAGACAGGATTGCGGTCGGCAGCGCCTCGCGCAAACAACGTCCACACTGCGCATGTGTGAAGCGTCATCGCCAAACTTGGACCGAGCATTCGTGTATGAATTAAACCGAGGTCAATTACTTGTGCTGTGTTTTGTCAAGAACACCACTGAGCATTCCGTAAATCTTACACTGGGTTCAATATAACCGCTTCTTGGAATTATTTAAATACATTTTCATGTATATCATCATCGTCGTCGTCGTCGTCGTCATCGTCGTCGTCGTCGTCGTCGTCATCATCATCATCATCATCATCATCATCATCATCATCATCATCATCATCATCATCATCATCATCATCATCATCATTCATTCAGAACAACAACTAAGTTTTGAAAATCAAGTCAATGTTTTTCCTCAGGCAAAACCAAAAATATCTTGTACCTGCGGGCTCAGGTCTTGTATGTTGGCATGTTTACTATGCGGTGCCTGCATGTGTTCACATGGTTAGTACCAGTAGTTTCCCACCAGAAATAAATAGTTTAAACAAATCAATGTCTACTGTGCTTTCTTTATTCAATGTAGTAGAACAGATATCCAGAATATTTCCACTATTATTGTGATTTCAAATGACATCTCTTCAGCATTTAATTTTTTTTTAATAAAATCAAACCTGAAAAATTTGAACATCATTACAAAACTGTCTTGGTTGGCAACATTTAAGTCAGAGTCAAACCGACGAAGTGGAGGGAAGGTCTCTGTTTTGATCCTCCAGGCAGACTCTCTTTGCACCACTGGCCATGTGTTGTGAACAGGGACCATGAGAGTCCCCCCACTGGGCCTGGTCTCTCCACTCCTCCTCCTCTGGGAGGGCATGAAGCCTCTGTGGGGGCTGGTAGCCAGGCTCCTGGGGGTCCAGCGGGTCCTTGGAGAGCAGGATGGTGATGGCGGGGACGGTGCGGCATACGGTCACATCTGGCACTCCCTTCTGAAGACTCTCCCACGCCTCGCTCACCGTCTTGTTGCACAGCTTGGACACCTGGTGCAGCCCTCCCACCTGGCGTTTCAGGATCTCCACGCAGGTGATGGTCTTGGTGAGGCTCCGGCCCGATCCTGTGAAGACCACCTGCCTGAGGGCCACCCCACTGCCTTGGCCCTGACCTTGCATGCGAGCCGCAGCAAATCGCAGAAGGTTCCGGATCTTGCTGCCCTCCTTCACCCGCATGTGGAGGATGTCTGCCGGCAGACCCGGGATGGTGTGAGGATCGGTGTCCTCTCTGCGTCCGACCCTCCTGAAGTTGCTCTGGTCTAGTTTAGGAGGAGGAGCAGGAGGATGAGTTGGCGGTGGTGGTGGGGAGCATGGAACAGCACCGGGGAATGAAGAACACTGTGGTTCCATGACAATCCTGGTTCGCCCGTCGTTTCAGTGTCTGATTATATTTACCCCGAGAAAGATCTCATCAACTCCTGTAGACCGTTTGAAAAAAAACTTTAATTCTTGTTTTTCTTTCTCCTTTTGTCCAATATTTATCTTACTCCACAAATGTGAAGGAGTGAAAAATGTCCTTGCTCTACCCAGCACTGAGGACGGACAGCTGATGCCAACCACATATGAGGCTCAGAGAGAGACATGTAGCATGGGACATTGTTCTCTTAAAGGCACACGCAACCTTTATCTCTTTTGAGTCGTGTCTGTCAGCATCCCGTTAGTTCGTTTTCATGGTGAGGGGAGGGTGGTGTTTTGAACCATCAAGGGCTGAGAGACATATTTTTCTGTGCGCTAAATAATATGCATGGCTGATTAAACATGAGTTAATTTGATCTAACGAGGCATGTAGCTGAAGCGATTCTTTGTTTTAGCTTATCTTTGCACTCAATTGTTATTTCGTTTATTTTATTTGCCTTTTTTACCCATGAAACTAAATGCTACAAAATGATCAAATTGAAGTAAGACAGAAATATTTCTCTAGACAATGTACAGTGAATGGTTCATAAACCAGACCTCTCCTTCTGCAGTATCATCAGAGAGCCATATGGTCTTTGAGACATGTGTGCCTGTGGGCTTGTACACCATCCACCCAGTACTCCTCCCTTCAGCCCAAAGGCCTACTGGGTTGACCCAGAAAACGCTTGCTATTTCATGTCTGTTGGCTTTCTTCAAAGTAGTCAGGCTTACTGTGAGTAAGAACCGGATATTTTAAAACCTTTTATAACACAATAATAATGTAATAATGAAAATGAAATATGTGCTCTATGTATTTGTCCAGAGAAATGAGACAGGGCACAGGTAAAGTACAGTGCTCATATGGAACCAGCCTACTGTTTTAATAATTTTGCATTTCTGCCTCAGACTGGTGCGTTTCCCGAAATCACATGCATTGAGCACTGTTAGCAATCTCAATGTCATCACATTTATATCAGAGGCATTCATTGGGTGTACAATGGGTCCAAAGTCCACTTCTTTTAGACATCAGTGATATATATATATATATATATCTCTCACCTCTGCCATTGCCAAAAAAAATTTTTTTATTGAGGTGTAAAGAGATATTGTTTATTTTCTACTTTACCAAAATCTGTGTATTTTGTTTATTTCCCATTTCTGTTTGGCCTTAACTTCATTGACATTCAATTAAATAAAAATATGGTTATCTCTGGTTTCTTTCATTTGTTAAAAGTGATAACCCAGTGATAACTATAGGTTGGGTCATATGATTAAAGTCGAGGGCAAAGACTTTTTTTTTTTCTAAAACTTTATTAAAAATCAACAAATAAAAAAGACAATTACAAAGAGTTAAATACACCCAGCAATGCCACAGCAGATGGACACATGTGTTACATACAGCGTGTAAAACAATAAAGGCAACAGAGCCTCACCATTAAAAAATAAATAATATATGCAAATCATGAGATCTATGGTCAATGCTACCGAATGTAAATAAAACAAATCTTTTAGATCAAATATGACCTACTTTCCATTCAGTCCCTTTGTGGGATCATTTCCACATAACTAATTATGTCGATATTGTTTATTTTGAAGTTGGATGTCTCATGATTTCATGCGTTGTCTCAATAAGGCTTTGTGGCAATTATGCGAACAATCTCCCTCTGGATGCCAACATCCTGCGTGTTGATATTGGCGTCCCCACCAGCCCCTTCTCATAACTAACAAATCAACAAACAAGAGCCACAGTTGGTATAGAACAGTGGTTTTCAAACTGCGGTTCGCGTTCCATAAGTGGGTCACAAGTGCAACAGGGGACCAAGTGGATTGCAGGAAGGCCACAATAAACATTTTTATGAATTCATTGTTTTCCGCATGCCAAGTAATGCTCTCACTTTTTGACATGGTAATGAGAGTATTGCTTATTTTACTACATTGAATATTTGGCTAGGGTTAGCCTCTACAGGGGGGGTCACAGTATGAGCTCTTGTAAGATGTTTGAGATATTCTTGGTCCACACAAAGAACACACAAAACCTGGATTGTCCTGGACTTTCCTGTAGGAGCAGTGCATGAGTAATGTTATACAGGCATACTATGGTGTACTGTTAAATATAAGACATGGATATATATGTATTTATTCGAGAAATGTCCTGCTATACCTGTTGTATTTTGTTTATGCGGCTATAATTTGAGTTCAGCTATGGTTGGTATTTGGTGCTGTATACCGTACAGTATGTACTGTAAACGTGCATGGTCGTGATTGTGTTTGTGTTTCTCTCACTGGAAAGCAAAGGCACTGCCGTACATCTTCTTGGTGGGTTGGAATCGTGCCTCTTTGCTGGGTGGAATGCTGATGAGGAGGAACTGTAGAAAAACAACTGGAAAATAGAAGGATTGCATCACAGGCACGCCTTGAATAACACAAGCTCTGACATCGGCTAGCTAGTTGGTTTCTAGTATAAGAGGCTGATAGTTAGCTCTTAACCACACTGTACTAAACAATCAGATATATCTCATACACTGTTCGGTGGAAGCTTGACAATGTGCAATCAGTTGCTCGCTATAATCCTGTTGTGAATTAGATGCAAATATTGAAAATGATTCATCTTGTCTACTGTATAGTGTACTAAATGGAAGATATTATATATGGGAATGTTGCTTTGGATCATGTCTTAAACTCTCTCTCGCTCTCTCTCTCTTACAACTGCAATGGGTGAGCAAGAGGATCTATCTGGTCCATCTGTTTCTTCATCTCCAAATACGGTCCCTGGGAATCAATGTCGCGGTGATGTCATGTTAACAATAACGGGATGACCGCTAAATGTGAATACTGAACTGCTGCTGCTGCTATTAAAGATATTGTTATTTGTGGTGTGAAGGGGGCGTGGCTTGGCGTCGGCTGGTCAAACGAGGGAGGCGGAGCGGCTAATTCCCGGGATCGACGCAGCTGTGGGTGTGAGCAGGTGTATGAATTAAGGAATGTCCATGTAAGTGATGATGTGTGTTTGCTCTGCCCGCAGTAAGGCTGGGTCTACCTAAGGACAGGAGCCCGGACAGCCAGCGAGCGGAGATGGACGAGCCATTCACGATACAGTGGAATGATTAGCGCGACTGTGGACTGTATGTTTTGAACAGAACTTATATGCTGAATCCGTTGGCGGTACGCAGATTCAGTGAAAACCCTGCTCCGGTGCTTCTTTAGGGGGGGGAGAAAGTGAACCCAGACCTGGGGGCGGCAAACGTATTTGCTACAGTGGTGCCTGAACAGGGACCCCCCCCAAGAACGCGACACATCATCACTTATATGGACATTCCTTAATTCATACACCTGCTCACACCCACAGCTGCGTCGATCCCGGGAATTAGCCGCTCCGCCTCCCTCGTTTGACCAGCCGACGCCAAGCCACGCCCCCTTCACACCACATTATTGTTCATATTATTATTATAGGAATCGTTTTAAATCGCCACCTGTGTCGTCTTCGTAATCAACATGATGCAGTCCAAGGCACGCTCCAGCCGGTCATAGCTCGTTCTCTGTAGCAGGAAGGAAGCAGGAAGGAAACAGGAAGGAAACAAGGTGAACCGGTACATTCTATAAGTGTAATGTAAGGTCAACATTGTCTTACTATTTTGTTATTTAGCTGATGAGTTTAACAGAATTTCATCTAGAGAGCCATCTTGCCTACAGGATGCCTACAGGTAGGCAAGGATGCCTACAGGTAGGCTGCGGACATTGAGGTTCGAAACCTTCGGCTGGGAATCAAACACCCTGAACATTATTACTAACTATATGTGGCTTACTGTACTGACACACCTTAAGTACCATACCTTGGGTGTAAAGGCCAGAGTCTTTGAGTCTTTGGGTCGCTAGAGGACTGGAGGGCAGCTCTGCACATGGCAATGAGCAAGTCCACCACCTGCATTTCAGAGATAAGTAAGAGATCACAGCGTCGTTGTGTGTGTGTGTGTCCATGTGTGTACCTCTGCACCAGTGGCAACCTCCTCTGTAGCCCCAGACATCACTACTAATGTATAGTATGAAAACACACACAGCTCGCGGGTGCAAACTGCTGGCTGTGAAACAGGTTTAACGAATGAGATACAATAAAAATCCCACAGAGATACGCTAATGCAATTATTGTGATTATTATGATTATTATGATTATTATTATCTTTCAATCTATCATTGTTTGAATATAAAGCCCACCTATAACATGGGGCCATTTTGAAAGATGTGTTGCTCATCAAACACCACACAGTGTTCATTAAGAGTAGGGATCCTTTGTTCTGCGTACTTCATGAGCTATGTTCACAGACAAACACTAAACATGAAACAAAGATCATCAAATGGTCAAATACATTTTAAAAAGGTACACACTGTAATGTAACGACATGTATATAATGAATTCATCATGATTTTACTTTTGTATAAATACTAACTTCCATATACAATATATCCTTTTCAATATTTTGCCTGAAAGTTAGTACAACTGGCAAATTATTTGACAATCTTATTAGATATTTGTGCTGCATTTCATGTCATGCCAATTCCTATGTAATGTCTTTCTATAGTGGAAGCAGTACCTGCGCTAAGAAGCAGCAATGCTGCAGACTTGGCACGGCCTTACAGTGCCTCACAGCCTGGGAGGAGAACAGCAGATCCACGGGCTGCTTCGTGCTCAGCTGTGCTGGAGACTGAACACCTGGCAGAAGAACTCTCTGAGGAGAAAAGGACAAACAAACACACACTTAACCACATAACACATTGAATCCATATCGTCTGTCAATGGTTTTCACTTTAATCAATGATGACCTGTGACCTGGTCAGCCCCTAAAGGTCAGGGAAACCCTTGGGGAAATTGAGTCAGATGTGCACCGAATCCCAACACGTTTTCAGTGATTTAGAAATACTTTAGATAATAAAAAAAAGTACAGTGTAGTTGGTTCTATATGTGACATAGCTGTTTGGTTAAAACGCATGCTACTTTTAAGACCTGCGCAAAGCGACTGTTTGTGTATGTGTGTGTGTGTGTGTGTGTGTATGTGTGTGTGGCCCTCGGGGTGCTTCCCTGAAGCTTGTGGTATTGATTTCAGATCAGAATGTGGATCAATATGATTTATAAATAAGATGGAGCTAGAGGAGGAGCAGCTAGAATCCAGTGACTTAGGGGTTGGGCAGGGTTAGGCATAATGACTAAATAGTCATTGACTCAAAAAGCTCCAATAACATTATGTAATTTTGACTGATAGTTAAAAATCAGAGGCCAACTGGGACAGCCAAGTGTTTATACACATCACATAACTGACATAAACATTTTTGCTTCACCATGAAATAACACCCATAAAATATGAAGTAGCATTTGTGTTATGTTAAGGTATACGATAGGAACGAAAGGTTTACTTGGCTTTCATACAGGAACTCCTCAGAGTCACCGTCTTCATCTGACTGGCTGTCAGGAAAAAGACACCAAGAAAATCTTCTCATCAACAAGAGCTAATTGCTCTTTGACCTCATCTGTTCACCACAACACATCCCAGTAGAATGACGAGTGCCACTGAGACAGGCATAGGATAAACTCAATAAACAATAAACATGTCTGCATAATAAACATGTTCCATGACAGCTGGCATATGCCATGTATTACTGTTATTATGAATCACGCATTAAAGATACTGGGGTATGTATCCATAATGAGAATGCAGCCATGTAAATGCCTCAATCAAGCCTCGTAAGACTCAAAGTCTTCTTTAGACATAGACATACTCACCATTGTTTTTCATCGACTGCTCCTCAACAGTACAACGCTGACATTACAGAAGATGAGCTGTCTTCCTGTAATTCCATGGTAGTAGTTAGGATAAGACAAAACGCTATTTTCATGAAGAGAACCAGTTTCCTTTATTTCAATTTGACCCAGAAACTACCATCGTACCACCACCATCATACCACCATATTGACAGGTATATCGTAAAAACAGATACCTGTCAATAAGTATTCTTCTTACCTTTCCTGCAGGTGAACACACAGAACTTTCCATATTTCTCTCATATCTCTTAAATTGAGCCGGGGCTGTCCGGAGCTCAGCTCCGGCACATAGGTTCCCATACGTCATCAGCCGGAGCTCAGCCCCGGTGCATCTATTTGAATCACTTAATCTATTTTTAACATTTTTTCTCGGCTTGTATTGTTAAAAGAGTTCATCCATTTCATGTTTACAATTAAAATAAATCACAATTCATTTTAGCTGCTGTTTTTCCGATCTTATTATGCTTAAAATGAATGTGCACCATCACTTTTTTTTTTTTCTTCCTGCGCGGTGCGTCATCACGTTAACAGAGTTCTGTGAACGCGCGCTTCAGTTTAGTCATCAACAATGTAGTTTTCATCGTTTTGATTCCACGTCAGACACTAATTTAACGTTAGAACTTAATTATTTCCTTTCATTTTTTAAGTTACAGAATTGTAAAGGCTAAAGCAAAGAGGGCCAGGGAGCATCTTTGGCTAAAATGGAAGTGAGACAGGGTGGAGTTAAGAGGAGAAAACTAACAGATTTCTTTCAAAGGTAAGGTTCAGTAGATATAACTATATCAGACAGTAAAAATAGACCTATGTGCTTAAGGAATGTAGAGGTCATTTATTATTTTAGCTAGTAAATTATTTTTAGGTAATCTGATCATGGCTTAGGTTATTGAGTTTGGCCCAGCTTCAATCTGTTGTCAGCCACAACCTTGATGTCTATAGTGCTTCCACTTCATGTCACAGAGTTCAGCAGGACAAAGCAGCACAGCTTGGAGCAGGGCAGAGTGGACAAAATATGTAAAGAAGTGGGTGCTTACCAGAAGGTCTGCTGACCACTTAGCATGTAGACAACGATGTCCTACCACACAGGC
>OMKP01069381.1:0-21435 GCA_900302375.1 Bathygadus melanobranchus | reverse complement strand
TCCCCCCCCGCCCTTGTCTGGGCTCATCTGCAGCACGTGGCAGCCGTCCTCCCCCGCAGCAGGGGGAGATGCAGGGCGCGGGCACAAAGAGAGCACACGTTCCCCCCATGACTCCCCAGCCGCTCTGCATACAAGGTGCCGTACACGCACGCCCCACCTCACTCACGTACACGAACGCCTATGAACTGGTGCAGCTTATGGGGGTGGCTGTGTGTGTGTGTGTGGGGTGAGCTGCCACAGTGTGTTGGGCTGTGATGAGGTGAAACAAGGTGAGCTCCACCTAGTGACCACTTTGTTGTAATTCGTCAGAGTGGCCACTAGGTGGTGGACCTTGCCAAACTCAACGACCCCCATCTGGGATGATGGAGCTGTGTATGTAATTGTTCTGTTTACCATTTTATGTGGATTTTACATTTTTAGGCTCCTCTGGGAATGGTGTCTTGCGGCCTGTCTCTGAAATTTGTATCCTTTCATTCTTACTTGTTTACAAATTCATGAATGTGAAGAACATTTGAATCATGTGTGAATATACATAGCATACAACTGTACATTAAATGAGGTGGTCTATCCTGAATTCTTCTAAAACAGCAGCAAAGTTTAAATCAGTTTTCAAGGAGTTCCCATTTTTCAACTATGTCCAATCGAAAGCTATGGATGATGTAAGTACAAACCGTGGTCAAATTCCTCTCACACGGGGCGGCACTAGCTCAGGAGGTAGAGGCGGTTGTCTGGCAACCGGAAGGTTGCTGGTTCGATCCTCGGCTCCACCTAGCTAATTGTCTAGGTGTCCCTGAGCAAGACACCTAACCCTAACTGCTCCCAACGAGCTGGCTGTTGCCTTGCAAGGTTGACACCGCCGTCGGTGTATGAATGGGTGAGTGTGAGGCAATGGAAAGCGCTTTGGATAAAAGCGCTATATAAATAACCCATTTACCTTACCTTTACCTTTACACTGTATCCACTAATTTACAACATGCCCTCATTGACATACTATTAGAGACGGAAAATGTACAGTATGTGAGATGATTTCCAGGGCTTAAGTGGGTGTAGATGCGTTAATCAGTCTATTCCCAGGTTCTTTACACAGGTAAGAACTTTGTGATATGTGCACCGACTGGATCTGGGAAAACGGTGCTGTTTGAGCTCGCAATCATCCGTCTTCTGATGGAGAACTCTGAGCCTTGGAAGGACGTCAAGGCTGTCTACAGTGAGTATATTTAGGAGACTGTGGAAGAGGCTTGGCTTGTATGTATCTGCATGGGATCTCTGGAAACGAGAAATGCTACTTAGACCTATAGCACTTCCGTATCTTTACACCAGTATCAAATAATTGAGTCTCCTGATTTAAAACATGTTAAATATAAGCTACACCACCAAATGAAATTCCATTTAATTTAGATCATAGCCATAATAAATAAATGCAGTGTTAAACCATTTTGCACCTTCAATTCCGTATGCCACTCACACTGACTCACATTCATGGGTGATGCTGGTCTAGGCCTTCAAACCTATCTGATCGATTTCAAGCCACACATCTCGAAAGCAGAGAACACACGTCTCAAAAGGTCATTACTATCCACCTGAAACTCCCCAGGAGTCACTTCTCCCTCGGCCCAAGAGCATTCCAGTATGCAGCTGCCTCAGATGGATGAAACTACAGACATTTCTCAACCATTATCTATCCCAAATTAATTCTAAGATTCCTGATTTTGCCTGCTGCCCTCACGTTTTATCCATACATTCAGATATTGCTATTGGTTTTTTTAATTTTATTTTTTTATTTGTTAAGTAGATTGTGTATCTCTTTAACCATAATCTATGATACATTTAGTAAACACTGCAACCCTTGGTTCTTGTTGTAAAGCTGATTTAGTTACAGCTGTTTCTTTGTTTTGGTCCAGTGGCGCCAATCAAAGCTCTGTGCAGCCAGCGCTTTGAGGACTGGAAGCAGAAGTTTGGCCCGTTAGGGCTGACCTGTAAGGAGTTGACCGGCGACACGGAGATCGATGACTTCTTTGAGATCCAAGATGCCCACATCATCATGACTACACCTGTGAGTGACAGCAAGATTCTAGATTCAAGGTCTTTATCTGTCACATGCGTGACATGTTTTAAGTACAGTCCGCTGAAATGCTGGCGTGGCTGACTCCAACAAATATATAGAAATAAAAACGGTATAAACCCACCAGATATATTATTATCTATACTATATAGTGGTTGAGTGAGCCAGATTGCTTCATGGAAATGAGCAGTTCTATGTGGTTTTGTGTGTTTCAGGAGAAGTGGGACAGTATGAGCAGGAGATGGAGGGACAACTGTCTTCTGCAGCTCATCAGACTCTTCCTCATCGATGAGGTGAGGAAGGGGTTAATACTGCACTCTCTGCAGATCAGTCCGTCCTCGATCCCGTTGAAAACCTTTTCTAAAAATGTAAACATGATAGGACCAATCAGCGCTAAGGGGAGGGAGTATCAGTTCATGACGAAGCAAGCCACACATCCACCATCCTCCTTAATGACATCCCCGAGACCGACCGCCTCATCTTCCATGTGACTCCGCCAGGTGCATGTGGTGAAGGACGTGACCCGCGGACCCACGCTGGAGGTGGTGGTGAGCAGGATGAAGGCGGTGCACGCCTACCGGACAGCAGGGAACCCACAGCCAGACCTGTCCGTGAGGCTGGTGGCCGTGTCAGCCACCATCCCCAACATCTCTGATGTAAGTGGCTGCTGGGTGGGATATTGAAGTGGTTCAGAGATAGATAAGAGTAAGTTAATCATAGATTGAAAAGATAGATTGCAAGATTTGAGAATATATTGAATCACTCTTAATTGCATTTCTATTGATTTTATTTTTATTAACCTCTTAACCTTAAGCTTAAATTAAACTATTATGCAAATTAGGCATTTTAAATTACTTCTAAAATTCTAAAAACAAACCAACTTTAGCTCAACAAGATTGCTTTTTTGTTTAGTGACATCAGTTGTGTGTGTTCAAAGCAGACGGACACAAATACAACAGTAGTGCGTGCGTGTGTTCAGATCGCTGAGTGGCTGTGTAACGAGAGCGGCCCGGCCACCTACCTGGACATGGATGAGAGCTACCGTCCGGTGAAACTCAGGAAGGTGGTGCTGGGCTTCCCCTGCAGCCCCAACCAGAACGACTTCAAATTTGACCTGTCGCTCAACTACAAGATGGCCAACATCGTACAGACCTACTCTGACCAGAAGCCCACTTTAGTGGTCAGTGGGATCTTTGCTATTTTTGTATCATTTGTTTTTAGATTAGATTAGATTCTTTATCTGTCTGGGATTTTTCTTATCTTATTTTATTAAACCTGGAGGGGAAATTAAGGTAAATCAACAGTGTGAATAAGAATAACGTGACAATATTTCCAAGGCCAATATTTCTACATACATATACGTTTTTTGAGCATGCCGTTTGAATGAAATATCTGATAAATGTTCCATGGTAGTTTTGCTCAACAAGAAAAGGAGTCCAGCAATCGGCCACAGTTTTAGCCAAGGATGCCAGGTTTATAATGAGCACTGAGCACAAACAAAGGCAAGTGTTTATTCCTGAGGGATAATTCCTCAAGTCATCACAGCTGTTCATTGACATCCTGATGAATTTAGATTCTGTTTACATTTCTGCAGACTGAGGAAATACGCAAACTCCATCTTGGATTCAAAACTGAGAGGTAGGCCCATCGTTGCAAAGACGACCCAGAGCTCCAGGTTAACACGCTGGCGATTAGCAATGTCTAGTTTTATACAATGTAATGTACGTGTGTGTTAGCCATTCACTGCCAAAGTACATAACGATGTACATAATGATCATTCCATAATGACAAGCTTATTTGATGTTAGTTGTATGATAATATACTTGATTGGATGTGTTGGTTTTACTGCAGACCTGGTGATGCTTGGTGTTGGGTACCACCACGCTGGAGTGGATGTGTCAGACAGGAAGTTGGTGGAAGAGGCCTTTACCCTAGGAGACCTGCCGGTCCTCTGTGAGAAAGATTCGCTAGTACAGACATGTAGTGCCCCCTATGATCAGTTTGCTATATTGTTAATACTTGTATGCAATGTAGAATGATTGAGAGTCAAAGGTATTTTGAAACTGAAACTGTTGCAAGTAAAAATATACACGCTTATTGATAACAGCAAAATGCATCGCTACACCAATGAAACAAACAACTTGGTGTCATCAATATAACAACCTACCTCCATGTCCTGTATATTACAAACCACCATTCCCCCGGTGTTGTTTCTCTCTCCTTCCCATCTCCCAGTCACCACCAGCACGTTGGCCATGGGAGTGAACCTGCCGGCCCACCTGGTGGTGGTGAAGTCCACCACGCACTATGTGTCCGGCTCCTGTGAGGAGTACAGCGAGGCAGACATGCTGCAGATGATCGGGCGAGCTGGGAGACCACAGGTAGAGAGATCAGACAGAGATCATCACGAGACCTTTGAAGCTATACATACTGTACATATGTATAGTGCTATTACTAAGGGTCCAAAATCAACACCCGCCACCAGCAAATGGCAGATAGATTTGACCTTTTGGCAGGTAAACAAGAATGCAGGGTTACATATGAAAACAATTGGTTGGCCGTTATATTCTTCCACTCTGGCAGGTAAAAATACAAAATTCGAAACATTCATTTTGGACACACTCCCTCCAATTAGCGGTGATGTCCCTTGGCTCCAATTGGATCTTGGAAACAATCAATGGATTGTAATAACCTGTGTACTTAAAGTGCAGGGATTGCACTTTTGTTGACTTCCAAACACATGGGAGCTACCGGTGGATTCAGGTTTAATTCATTATCGACATGGTGTGTTTTTAGGACTGTTTGGAATGTTTTTCTCCCTATTAGTTTGACACGTCTGCCACTGCAGTGATCATGACCAAGACTCAGACCAGAGACAAGTACATGAAGCTTATGAACGGAATGGAAATTATTGAAAGCAGGTAGGTAACCTGATATCATGCCACTGTGTACTCTTTTCCTCTCACACACACACACACACACAGTAAGGCCCACCACACAACCAGTAATGTCCCAGTGATGTGTCTCCAGCCTCCACGGCCACCTGGTGGAGCATCTGAATGCAGAGATTGTCCTGCAGACCATCAGTGACGTCAGCATGGCCCTGGACTGGATACGCTCCACCTTCCTCTACATCAGAGCCCTCAGGAACCCCCAGCACTACGGTCAGCATGTCAACACGAAGCCCTGTACACCCTCTTAGCATGTCTTTAAATGAGCCACGCTACCTTGGATGTCCGCTTCAAGACGAACGATTCACGTTGTAGGTTTCTCAGCCAACCTGGATCGGTCTGGAATTGAAGAAAAACTGCAAGGTGAGTTAGAGGAACTTGTTTTTAGGCCTGGTTAAATAATAAAGGTGAAATTAACACATATACATTATCTAGAGTTGAGTCGTTTCAATTTAAATACCTCCCTTGTCGGATGGTTGCTTTGAAATGTATTTCAACTGGTATTCCTGATATCATGTAGAACTTCTTTGTTGTAGGATCATTCTCTCCATTGAGACTCAAAGGTGTCATGACTGTGCATGTCCAATGTAGTGTTAGATGATTCAAATACGTCTTCTCTCTTGCCGTAGAGCTGTGTCTGAAGAACCTCACCTCCCTGTCCTCCATGGGTCTCATCAGCATGGATGAGGACGTCAACATCAAACCCACAGGTGTGTTTGTCTAAACATGAATTACGGCTGGTGTTGCTAAATGTTGTGGCTGTGAATATAATCAGAACTCTTTATCGCCCATATGATACTACATAGAGGAATGATACGTGATTGAGGTGCTCACAAACAGTACACAGTAACTATAGACAGGGCATCTACCATTTCTGTCCAAGTACAACCGACAGACAAAATGGTGCTAACAAAACAAATGACGGTAACACTTTACAATAAGGGTACATAAAATAAGCATTAATTAACATTAGTTAATGCAGTAATAAGCATTAAGTAACAGTTAATTAACAGTTAACTGACGGTCTAGTAATCATTTACTAATGGTGTTCATGTTCACTAAGGTAATGGTGTTCATGTTAACTAAGTAATCCAAGAAGGCACTGAGGTGCAGCAACATTGGGGTACAGTAGTAGTATTATGTAATATGTAATTATGTATTATGTAATATGTTATGTATTGCTGACCGCGGTGCTTCCAGAGGCAGGCAGGCTGATGGCCAGGTACTGCGTGGCGTTTGACACCATGAAGCAGTTCAATGGCGTGGTGGGCCATGAGACGCTGGCCGACCTGGTAGGCACCATGGGAAAAAAACATTATGATGCACATTGTTTGGTGCACTTGTGATGATGGTACAAGTACACCATGATCGATCGCAATATAACATAATGGTAACACTTTATAATAAGGGTACATTAATTAACCATGAATGAACATTAGTTAATGGAGTAATAAGCATTAATATATAGCATTGGCTATATAATCGAGGGGTAATAGGGGTTAGGGTTAGGGTAGGAATGAGTCTGTCTGCTTGCAGGTCGAGCTGGTGTCAAAAGGCAGAGAGTTCAGTGATGTCCAGCTGAGAGTGAACGAGAAGAGAACCCTGAACGCGCTAAACAAGGATAAGAATCGCGTCACCATCAGGTACAAGGATTATTTAAAACACACTCGAAGAATATACCGTGTAGAGAAAGTACCGTGGTTAACAGCAGTTTTTATGATCTATGTGGTTTAGTTCTATGGTGTTTTGTGACAGTTATTTGTGGGTAAACAGATCAGAGGGAGTAGTTAATGAGTTGGCTATGGAACTGTTATAATGACACTTTTATATTTCCACTAGGTTTCCTATGGGGGGGAAAATTCGAACCAATGAGATGAAAGTGAATTGGTAATTACAAGTATATGATCGTTTCTTTCGGGGTTTGTTACTGTCGATTACAAGATAAGGATGAAAAACGTTTCATATGCTTACTTTACTATGTTCACACTTGGCCTCTCTATTCAGTACACATTGCATATGTTTTTATTTTACTTGTCTAGTTTGATTCAGGCCCAGCTGGGCTCAATCCCAATACAAGAGTTTGGACTTACACAAGACACAGCCAGAATCTTTAGAAATGGAACACGCATCAGCAGATGTACGTACGGCTCACACATGTAACGAAGGAGTACACTGTCCTCTGAATGTGGATTTCAACTGTCTTTAATTGTTTATCCATGTTCAATGTTTACCATGTACACCCTGTAGCAACCTGTGTTGCCTCATACAGGCTTGTCAGAGTTCCTGATCCAGCGGTCCAAGACAGGCCTCCATGCTCAACTCAGCTCCCTGTTGCTGGCTAAGTGTTTCAGGGCCAAACTGTGGGAGGACTCCCCCTATGTTTCCAAACAACTGGAGAAAATAGGTGAGCGCATGTCTGTGTAAACACCTGGTAAACGCTAGTAATGCTAGGTAATGCTGCATATTTGGATTATATGGTGTAATACACAGTGTGTTCCTCCAGGTCTCACGCTGTCCACTGCCATGGTGAATGCTGGATTAACCACCTTCAGCAAGATAGAACAGACCCACCCCAGGGAGCTGGAGCTGGTCAGTCATTTTAGGCAACAAACACAATCTTTGTCTAACATAACCTTATTCAGCTGAGCGTTTTTGTTTAGCAAATGTTGGTATATGACGTCAGATTTTTTAAGAGGGCATCTCTTACAGATTAATTATTGAATAATAAGCACAGCTTAAAAAGAGCTCAATTATTAATGTTCTCTTCACAGATTGTCAATAGACATCCACCATTCGGAAACCAAATCAAAGAATCGGTCGTGAACCTCCCCAAGTATGAAGTTAGCTTGGAGCAGGTAAATTCACATTCATTCTGATCAATCAGTCAAAGACTTTTCAATTCTGTGACGTCTTCATGTGTGTGGTCAAAACATAATGACCCCTCGTATTGACGACGCTTTTGCCAATTCTTCAGCTGCCGAGGTACAGCTGCGCCACAGCCGAGATGGTGGTGACGGTGAAGGTGAAGAACGTGGAGCAACTTCTGTCCAGGAAGACGGCCCCCGACCGCCACCACGTCACCCTGGTCATGGGGGACTCGGACAACAGGGTGGTCTTCCTGCAGAAACTCACGTGAGATGAAACCCTCTACATCTGCCCTCTTATGGGGGATGAGCAGGGTTTCTCACGGCTTGCTATTTTTACCCTCTTTCTGTCTCCCTCCCTCTGTTTTCCTACGCCCTCCTCTCTCCCTTTCTCTCCCTTTTGCTCTCACTCTCTCTCTCTCTCTCTCTCTCTCTCTCACATACACACACACACACACGTAGATCTACTCAAAGAAAACAGAGACAGACCTGAACGTAACCCCCTCTCGGAGTTTGAGCAGGCACGTGTTGTGTGTGGACAGGGACTTGTTGCTGCTGAAGTCTGGTAGCTGGTCAAGGAAGATGGAGGTGGTGCGGGCCTCCAAGGGGGAGGAGATCAGTGTTAATCTCATAAGCTCTCAATACGGTATGGCAAAAAATCATTGCCAACGCGGTTACCCTTGTCATGACCATTAGGGTTGCACGCACACTGTCATTACAGTGAAACTGATTTTGTCATGACCATTAGGGTTGCACGCACACTGTCATTACAGTGAAACTGATTTCAGATTCAAAGTACGTTGTACACATTTGACCGTAACTCCTCGTCACCGTCACATACATAAAATATACATTACATTAAAATCATCATCCAGAACATATGTCCTTTCTCTTGTTAGTTGTCAAAAAAGATGTGACTTCTTTTGACAGTGGGTCTGGACATCCAGCAGAGGTTCAGCGTCTTCTACTCTGGAGCCAGGAGGTTTGAGGCCGGCTCTGTAAACACTGCTCACCATACAGAGTGGAAGATCCAGAAGGTGCCCTATAACCCTACTGGACAGAAGACCAAGCCTCCTGCTGTGAAAGCACAGTCCACAGCACAGCACAATACTGCTTGTAAGACAGAAAAGGGTAAAGAAAATCAACACACTGAATTAAAACCTATTTGGTAAAACAACAACAGACATATGGTATATTGTATACTTTGTATATTCATAAAACCTAGTCTAAATCTAGTGAATTCATGTGTAATCTTCTTCTCTCTCTTTGTTCTGAATAGTTAAAAGACAGTGCAACCACTTCTGTAAGAACAAGAATGTGTGTGGCCACGACTGCTGTGAGTAAATCCACAACCCTAACGTCATTCACAGGTCACTGTCATTGTCTTCCCCAAGCATCTCTGTAGTATATTATTCATTTTGTGTAAACGTGTGTTTGTGTGTGTATGTGTGTGTGCTTCCATGGTTAAGGTAAGGTAGGTGCTCCAGTAGTACAGAAGAGGCAGCTTAGCCAGGATCCGAGCTTCTCCGGCCACCTCAGAGACCTGAGGAGCCGCTGTGACACACTCACAGAGACCCCCGTCAAGAGACTCAGGGTGAGGGGCTGCTAGAGGTCTGATCGTGCTATGAATCCTGTGTGGCTGAAAAAACAGATCCAACCAAAGCTTCAAGTAGTGCTTTGACTAGAGGATATCGAGGATAGCATAACTTAGTGGGTGTTCGACTCCCAGCCAAAAGGTACAGGGTTCGATTCCCCTGTGTCCACAGCCCTCCTTGAGTGAGATGCTGCCCCTACTGGCTCATTAAGGACATGTATCTGAATTTACTGTAAGTAGCTTTGGAGGGGGAAAAAAAACATCTGCTTATTCTGACTAAATACCCGTAATAGTAAATATATTTATACCGTCTATATATTTAGGATAGAGTAGACAAAACTGACCTAATATGTAGTGACATAAACCCTTAGTCCAGCACCCATTCCAACATCATGATGACTCAGACACCATGTAAATAATGTACGGCAAGAGTCCTTGGTCATTTCTGTTCACTTTTTATGTTAGCTTTAAAGATGGCTTGCCTCAGGTGACCTTCCTTACTGTAGCAAGGTACACTGTGTTTAGTAGACGCTCTGTGTTTTGGGTCAAAACATCTTGCGTCATCTTCTCCCACTCAGCATCTAGTGGTCAAACACAGGAATAGCCAATAAATCTCACATGATTAATGACCGCACATAATGAATGATGATTACAATGGTAATTGCTGTCGTCAGCCAAGCAGTGTTTTTATTACATCTTCATGCCCTTGAGGACAATTGTTACTGTTATGCATGCATATCTCTGCTGAGTTGAGATGTTGTGTGTTCTATCATTAGATGAAGATTAGTGGGGAATCCATGTCTGCAAGCATGCAGCAGTTTTCCTACAAACCCAAAGAGATGTTGCCTGCTCTCTCCACGTAAACAATCCTACCCTTTAAACCCTGGACGTATGACAACATAAGACTAATTCCCTGTTTCATGTACGACATATAGCATTATTGTGAATGTAGTGTATCTGCGTTGTATTTGATTGGAAGGTACTCAGCAAATCCCTACGAAGCTCAGTCTGACATCGTTGATCTGACGAGAGAAGGCAGTGCAACCGATCCAGTGGAGCCGGACAATGGTAAGACAGAGGGGTTTGAGTTTAAAATGACAACATGGTCTTACATTTCCACATAAAGTAGGTCGTAGACTGATCCGCTTCCAGTCGCGTATCAACTCTGAACTCTGAGCACAAACACCAACACTTTATCCTCTCCTTTGTCATAAACACGTTGACCAGAGAGCTAGGATAGCTTCTCACTCTCATAGCTCATTATGGTCCTCCCAAACACTCGATCGAACAGTATCTTCTGATGGGCTCTTCTAGAACACTGTTTAGAAGAGAAGCAGGATGGTGCTTCTGGGAAAATTGAAGGGGGAAACTATGAATTAATGATGACATTTTAATTATTAAAATGTGTGACCGTTTTTTCCCATATTCGCTACCCCCCTCTCTCTCCCTCTCTAAGAGTATCTTGACTACCTGGAGGACATCTATGAGATGATGGGAGAGCAGATGTCTTCTTCTTCTTCTCCGCCTCTCCAACCCTCTAACAGTCAGCTACCAAGTAATGATCAGCCAAGGCCTTTCATGTTGAACACACTTAACGTACTCCAAGGCAGTGTACAGGCTGGATAAGAGTGACATTGTGTGTGTGTGTGTGTGTGTGTCTGTGTTCAGATCCAGGTGCCTCAGTGACAAGACAACCAACCACCCATGTAAAACACAGTTTGAACCCTGGGCCATATGCAAAGAAGATGTACCCGTCTTCCACAAACACCTCTGTGGGACCCAAGTCATATCAGGCATCATGTCACACTGTGGAAAGCAGCTACACCTCCTCCTCACAGGCACTGACAATGGTGAACTTTGACCTTGGAAATGATTGGGATGACTGGGACGAGTCAGGCGACTTTGGCGATGAAGACTTTGTAGCTCACGGCACTGAGATCTCACTGCCCACCACCTGTTCACCAGAAGCCAAGGCTAACACCCGACCACCCACTGGCTACATCACCCTGAGAGGTGGAGTCCACAAATCATAGTTTAGTAGAGTTTAGGTTTAGAGTTTAGAGTTTAGTAGTAGTAGTAGTGTCTATGGGTATAAAGTCTGCGTCACCACAGTGTTATCAGCCGTCAGTAACAACATTTTGTCATGTTATCAGGATCTGCCAATGCATCAGCACCACAAGGCCTTGGTCCGACACACCCTGACCCTTTCTCCACCAAGCCAAACGCACCTCTAAGGTAAGTCACACACATGAACATAGTAGTGTTATTATTGCTTTAATTGTATTGCAGCAATGCATCGCCCACCATAAATCAGCACGTCGGGATAGTGTTTGACAGTAATGCTGGTTACAATGGCCATAGGTCGATCTCCTCCACACCTGTGATCAGAACATTAGGATCCTCTGAAACACCATCAAACAGACTTACCACCTCCGCATGGAATAAAAAGGTGTGTGTTTATGATGACATTTTTAATACTTTTCCTCGAGGGAGGGGGTCTGTTAAATTATGGGGATTGGATAAGTTGATATATATAAATCTAGTCATGAAAAGCTTTTCAATAAAAACTAAGTGCGTGTCCGGGAGTGTGTCTATAACCGTGTGCCTGTGTGTGACTGTTAAAAAACTCTTTGTCCTTGCAGGGAGAGAATGTATTGTGTGCCATGTTTACAATACAGAAACCAGAAGTCATCGTGGAGCAGAAGAACACTTGTATTGAACCTCTGTGTGGACACTTTGACTTCTTCTCAAAGAGGAGCAGCCATCCAGACAACGACAGCGTGAGCTGCAACAACAGGTCGAGAGGGGCACATATATTAGTTATATTAGTTAGGAGTTCTCCCCCTATTTCAAAGAATCTTTTATCTTCAAATATCTTTAAATGACCTGATCCTATCCCCTGTGTTGTGTGTTCCCAACAGCAACAAGGAAGAAGAGGCCTTCCTGGGAATATTTGATGGAATTTTCTAGAAATAACCTCAATTTTGTAGTGTAGTTTTCCAGGCACCTGTATGTGTGTGTTCTCGTTGTGGCGTGTTTGTATTTGTAATTTAAGCGTTATATAGACAACCCACCGACACAGTTACTTGAAATTTACAGTTAATTTCTCCCACTGTTGCTATTTATGTACTATATTGTTTTTATTTGGATATTGTTATTCATATTGATTGTATAATATGTATTTATAACGCTGTTTGTTTAGGGGGGTAAATTAAATTCCTTGCCTACTGCCATGATTTCTCCAGTGTCCGTGTTCATGTAAGCCCCGCCCAGAGCCTTTATTTGACCAGAGAGCTTTTAGCCCCGCCCCCAGTTGAACCAGCTGCTGCTGACGTCACTTTGAGCGCGGAGTTTGTTGGCGGAAAAAGCATCATGCGAAAAAAGTCCTATTCAAAGTTGCTTCCTTCACCTTTGTTGTGGTAAAGATTTCCCCGCCGACATTACATTTGCCAACAATACTTTCGTTCGACATGAGAATGTATTGAACTCGAGGATCCAAGAAAGGTGAGTTTCTCTTCTGTGCCATGGGTTGTGCAGCCAACACGGAAGGAGGAACTTAATTGAAGCTATCGATGGCGTATATTTACCTCAGTAATGTATCTGTCCTTGGTCATGTATGAACCGAGTAACACGTGTTGTCTATTAACGTCCATGGCTTGTCTAGATGGAGCCGTCGCCTCTGTGTAACAACCACGTCGACGCAAACCGCAAGGATGAGAGGAGCCACAGAAGGAGCAAAAGATCAAGTGAGTCCGTTGTTAATAGCTTAAAGGGACCACCTGTGGGATGTGTACATGTATACATCGCTTGCCAATATATGAACAGGTTGTAATTGAACTTAAAATGCGACCTTCCCCGACTCTCAGTTGCGTAGAACAGCTCTATTATACTTGAACCTTTTGCCGGGAAAAGGGGAAGGAAGTGACGTCTAAGCGCAGATAATGGCAAAATTGTCAGTTCTTTCAGAACTTTTTAATTTGTACAACGTTTATTCATGATTATAACTAACATTAGGTCATGATTGTTGTTGACTCGACCCACGGAGATCTCACTCCATTGCTCCAGCATGCTGCAGTTCACTCGCCGGCCAAAGGGGCCAGTAATGAGAAGGAGTTTCTGATTCTTACACGACAGTACTTTAACTGTGTGTGTCTGTGTTGAAGAGAGACACAAGAAGACAAATGGGCCCCAATATAATTTGTCTTTGTTTATTTTGTTCAGGGAACGTGGAGATGGAAATTGACAACCTTTACAAAGCAGTCCCTCAGCTTCATAAAGTTTTCAACGTCATAGACAAAATCGGGGAAGGTATGTTCCCACAATACTATTAATTTTCCCTTCCTAATCATTTTAATTGCTGAATAGTTAAAACCTAGCCACACTTCAACACTATGTGTGTGTGTGTGTCTCTTTAGGTACATTCAGTGCAGTGTACCTGGGGGAGGCTAAGATGCTGGATGGGGGGAGGGAGAGGTTTGCTCTCAAGCGCCTCATCCCTACCAGCCACCCAGCCCGAATCGCTGCTGAGCTCCAATGTCTCACCGTGGCCGGGTGAGTCCTGCCTTATTACACCAGCATGATAGTGTTATTGTTATTATTATTATTGTGTCATAACTAGCTGCGTTGCGTTGGCCCTAATCAGATTGTTCTTTTATTATTATTGGTCAGCCAGATTTTCTATTTTATGTCAGTGTTAAGATTGTGACATAAACACGGGTGTGTCTTAGCTGTTTACGACGTATCATTTAGTTTCGATCATAATCAAAGCTATACATGCTCCCTGCTTGTCCACTATAGGGCTGACATAAAGGGGTTCCTTCCCATAACAACAACTGGTCCTATCGTAGAGACCTGCGTGGTTTTACGTCCAATGCTCTCGTAGCACTGTAAGACTGGGTTCTGCACTCTGAAATCCCCTGTCCTATTCCCACAGGGGCAGGGAAAACGTCATGGGAGCGACCTACTGCTTCCGGAGGGAGGGAGAGGTGGTGATCGTCATGCCCTACATGGAGCACCAACCCATTGGGGTGAGAAGGGGCCACATCCCACACATCAGACAACTCATTTCACTGTTGAAATGCTGTGCTTACAGACATTTCTAACTTCTACCAGATCCAGGTTATTCTAATAATAATAATGTAATGATTCTTTTTCTCTCAGGAGATCATCGGCCTGCTGAGCTTTGAGGAGGTCCGTCTGTACATCTACAACCTGCTGAAAGCCCTCAAACACATCCACGAGTTTGGGATCATCCACCGCGACATCAAGTTCAACAACTTCCTCTACGACCGTAAAGCCAAGCTGTGAGTGTGTGGTGGTGGTAAACATTATCCACATTATATCAAATCAATTCTTTATTTATGTTCACTGATAAAGGAAATCTGCAGTAGAGCCAGGAGATATATTGATATTGAGATTAGTTTTAGTATCTTTTTTGCTTATTTTGACTATACAGTGCATACCTAATGCTTTTGTGTTATTCACAAAAGCAAGTGTTATTCAGAGGACAAACAGGCATTTGAAAAGAAAATCAAATGGATGAGCGAGCATAGAATCATACAAGCCCATATAAGGACTTCCTTGGATTTAATCTTTTGTCTCTCTGCAGATATTCCCTGGTGGACTTTGGCCTGGCACAGGGCACGGCTGACACCAAGGTGGAGCTGCTGAAGGTGGTGAAGCAGAGGGCCTCTCAGAAAGCTGGGGGGGGCCCGGGGAAGACAGACACTGGGGCTCTGGGGAAGAAGTCACCGAAAGCACCATGCACCACCACTCCTGCCTCCACCTCTCTACCTCAGCCCGCACAGCAGTCACCTGCCCCACGTTCCTCCTCTTCCTCCACCACCACCTCCGTCACCCCTACTACCAACTCGTCTCCGTCAACGGGGAAGCCAGTGGCTAGGACCGCCACCCCCGTCACCACCACTAAACACACTAAGGTGTCACGGGGCTCATGTGTTAAACATAAGGGGTTCACTGAAAGTAGCTCACTGATTTCAGATCATTTTAGACCCTAGGGGTCGTGTGTCAACACACTGTTGTCCACAATGCGTTCTTTTCCAGTGTTACCTGTTGCCAAACGATTCCTTCCCCACAAGCTATTGACCTCATTAAGGTACAGAGGATTTATTCAGTTTCTTTGGAGGGTAATAGCCTCAGCTTTCGAGAAGGACAAGTAACACTGGTGGAGTCTGTAGGGTTGTATTGGGGTTTTCTTTTTAGATGGTGTTGACGCAGACTCCATCACCTGAATCCTCCCAAAGGGCACAAAGATCGATTTTTCAAGATGAGCTTTCACTTTTTCTTAATTTTTCCTGTCTTCTCGTGGCTTGTCTAAATCCACCATTTGACATTTGCAACATCTCCCACAAATGTCACCTCTTGTCTGTTTTACCTCTCTGTGTGCTGCTGTGCTGCTCTGTAACAACAATGTCACCGGTGTTTTTACTTGCATTTTTAGGAGTTGACTCGTCTACACAAAACCCTGCGGCCGGTGTTTGGAGAGAGGAACCTCAACAGCGTGCCCTCGGCTCCCTCCACCACCAAACAAATCCCCAGGATAGAGGTGAGAGAACCCCACCACCACCACACCCTTTTTTTGGATAGAAAAACATTTTAGTTCAAAAGATCTGGGTTCGATTCCCCGTGTCTGCACTCTGCCTGTAGGTATCCTTGAGCAAGATGTCTAACCTCTAGCTCAATAATGGCATGTATCTAAATACCCAGATAATGCATTAACAGTGGAGAGAGAGAGACTAATAGCTGGCGGATGGCTGTACCATTTCTAACAAATTAGAGTGCTAAATGACTAGGTAGTAATAGCCAATAGTAATACGTGTCCATAGCCAATACAATGAATACAGATTGGTGCAAATCAAATCAGACGACTACCATCTTCCTCCACTTCTCTCATCCTGGTCAGCTGGTGAAGCCCCTGAGAACGGAGGATCCGATCAACAGGCGCGTGGTCCCGGTCCACAGGAGGGTGGCCCCGACCGGCCGCCGCGCGCCCCCTGCCAGGAGCCAGGCAGGGGCCCAGAAACCCCTTAGGACCTCCAACATCGACCCTGCCCTCACCTGTAACTGCTACCAGACAGAGCGGGTCTGCAACATCTGCATGTCCAGGTAAGACGCATGCCGACACGAGTCAAATCAGGGCCAACTGTGAAAGCGTTTTTGTATTTGTGGATCTATTTGTAGTTCGGTGTTTTGTTGTTGCAGAACAAATGTAAGCTTTTAAGATTTTTTTTAAATGTGTGATCATTTGAGGAATGTGTGGTTCTCGTGACAAGAGAGCACCCAGCCACGCTGTTCTGATCTCTGATATCTCTGTTGCTGGGCTCCAGGAAGAAGCAGGTGGCCCCCAGGGCTGGAACCCCAGGCTTCAGAGCACCAGAGGTCCTGACCTGCTGCCCCAACCAGGGGACCGGTGAGTAGCTACCCAGTCCCCATACAGTCACCGCAACGATGACAACGATTGCACACGCAGGGCTCGACTGTAATGGTTGCCAGGTTGCCATTGGCAACCATTTTGAGAAATGACCAACCAATTCTTGGCCTTTGGTTGCCATCAGTGGCCACCAACATCTTAACATAAAAAAACAGGGACAGCAAATAAATGACACACCAAAATAAATATTTGTTGAATTAGTTATTATTTACCATTTATATTTAAATATTGCTGTTACAGTTGGAACCAGATCGCTGCAAGACAGTGGCGAACATCACAAACAAATACGCTAATTGATTAAACCGACAAAGAACCAGATGAACCTGAAGGAAAAACAAACAGGACTTTTGTGAAGTCTAGATATCCGAGCATCTTTGAGCTGGATGGGGCCATTTAATGTAGCTGGATAAAGTGTCTGCTTAACGACTGAATGAGATGCATCCCACGGTGAACTGTCCCAGTTTCAGTGGAAAAAATAAAACGTCCTTCGTTGTTCTAACACGGTCCTCTGGGGCTCCTCCCCCCCTCTCAGCTATAGACGTGTGGTCTGCGGGGGTGATCCTGCTGTCTCTGCTCAGCAACCGCTACCCCTTCTTCAAGGGCAGCGAGGACCTGGTCGGCCTCTCTCAGATCATGGTCGTACGCGGCTCCAGGGAGACCATCCAGGCCGCTAAGACATTTGGTGTGTAGTCTCCTTCTCTCTCTCTCTCTCTCTCATTATAGTCGTAGTTTAGCCTGAAGCTGCCTTTTAACTTGGTCTGTTGTTGTTGAGCATTGCTGGGTGGCTGTGTAGGCAGATGTCTCTGAAAGCTGTTCACGATTTAGTAATCACCAGAAGCTTTTATCCAAAGCAATTTACTGGGCATTTGGGGTCCTTAAGGAGCAGGTAGGGGGTGAGGCGTCTTGCTCGAGGATGCCTACAAGACGTGGAGGGGGGTGGATTGAACACAGTACCTACCATTTGGCCGGATAGTAACAAACACCCTCGCCACTATACTATCCTGCCCCCACACTCCAACAATGGACCCATACACTCGTATATCTGTAGTGGGCCTTCACCTGAAGACGGCAGGCAAGGCCTCCTGCTGCCATGTCTAACTGTTTATATTAATATCAATATCATTTTATATTCATATCGATATCAGACTAACCCATATATTAATATTTATATTGTATATTTGAACTTTTGTTATCTCATGTTTCTTTTTTACGCTGAAAGGCGGCAAACTAATATAATGTATTGTTATTATTATTATGACATTTTCTGTTGGTTGGATCTCAGGCAAGGCAGTGATCTGCAGCCGGGAACTCCCTCGGCGTGACCTGCGGGTGCTCTGTGAGGTGCTGAGGGGTCAGAGACCAGCGCCAGACGAAGACAGCGGCGAGGACGCAACACCGCGACCCAAAAAGAACCAGGAGGAGGTGCCCAAGCACAGCAGCGTGACAGAGAAGCGGCAAAGATGCCCTGGAAGTAGCGAAGGAGCCGGTGGTCTTGCTCAGAAAGCCCCCAGACTAGAGACCGTCGACGGGGTCCAGGCAGGGGAGGAGGATGAGCAAGGCTGGGATAGAGTACCAGACGAGGCCTACGGGCTCCTGGACAGACTGCTGGACCTGAACCCGGCCACCAGGATCACGGCGGCCGAGGCCCTACGCCACCCGCTGTTCAAAGACCTCAACTGATCCACGGAGGATCGGACACTTGTTTGAAGTTAAAGTTCAAACCTTTTCATGAACTGTTTGTCAGTCAGCGGTCCTAATGTTCTCATACACCCCCACAAACGTACGCCCTATGTGGGTAGGCTCTCCTGCTGCCAGTTCCCATGGGCTCTACTATTATTAAACAGGGTTGAGAGTTTGCATCTGCTTATAGAGATGTCATTAATTTAGTAAGACTGTAGTGCCCTAAAAGAGCAGATGGTTTGAAACCAGACATCAGTTTGTGTTGAAGCTGGTTCACTAAGTTTTAAGAATATTTTCTGTTTTATTTAAAGGCTTACTTGAAGCGTGTAAAGGGATAACTATTTAAATGTTTTTAATTTTGTAAATGTTTTTTTTAAATAAAAACGGAAACTAAAAATGCCAGCATTTTATTTTCATTCACTTATTCTGCGACGCACATTGATGATCTAATCGGAACACTTTAATGCAAATGGAAATGTTTAAAGAAAAAGGCAAAAAACACGTTTATGAGTAGTATTTAGTATTAATTAAGTATTTATTTCGGCATTCATACAATGTTGGCTGACATGTAAATCATATACAGGCGTACTTAAATACTTGATAGCACATTGAGTCAAAGCACATCGTAACCCGTTCATCAAACATCTGTCAGACAAGATATTCACTTTAATACACGTTAATCCATTATGAACTCCAGTTATGCTTTTTAGATGGATTATTATTGAAACTGGTTTTATATTACCACCAGGTGTGAGTGTGATTAGCCATTACAGGCCGTGTGACTGCCCTCTAGTGACAGAACAAGTGAGGAGTGTCCACCCAGATGTATCAGATGATCAGGTTCCACTTCTGGGTAACCTGGTGACTCCTTTTTACAAGAGCTCGTGGACATTAGGGGTGATGAAGGCGTCCATGTTGTCCGGCAGGCCCTGAGGGCTGAAGTCACGCGTCTTCAGGGGCTGTCCTTGAACTCCACGATCTCCTCGATCCGCACCAACACACTCTCAATCATGTCAAATGCGTGCAGCGCTGAGTGCAAGGCCTATAACAAAAGGGAAAATGTAACATTTGTTTAATTTAGGGCTGGGCAATAATTCAATATTAGCATTTGTCATCTAATGTCATCTGCAAGCATATTTGTCGATATCATGCAAACTTCCCTATGATTATCGTGATACATACAATTGAACACAAAAAACACCATGAACTACATCAAATAATATAAGCCAAAAGCTAACGCCAGTACACACCTGTATCTGCGACTCGGAGTTCATGTTTGACAGCTGTTCATCTCCGACGGCAACAGAGAGCACTGAATCCTCTGTGGAAAGGAGTGGCGTGTGCAGTGAAAACATGTATAACGTGTGTTCTAGCAACATGAAAGTGCCTCCACCCTAACTAATAAAAATAGTTCAATAATTCAAATGAGAAGTGATTAACCATCTAGTGGTGTGCCACTAGATGAGTGTTTGTAAAGGTTTGTAATACTTGGTCCTGTCTAGTTCAACTGCTAGAGTGTGGCTTACACTACCGGCGTTGAGGGTTTGATTCCCACCATGCTAATAGTGTCTCTCACGGTATCATAAAATGCTTTGGATAAAAGTGTCCACCAAATGGCATAGGCCTACGAGCATTTATTTACATGTATACTTGTCGGTTTCCTAAGGAAAATATTTAATTTAACATAATTTGTCATTTTTATATTTCTCTCATTATTTGCAACTTAGCCCTTATCGCTTACAACTCAGATGTTGATGACTACTTTGAGCTTACATGTAACATGTATGTTAAAGAAAATCATCTCTCTCTTTAAACCTCTTTCTAAATACTAGGACTCTAAGGACTCTCGGTCTAGGGGGTGTCGATCTCACCTTTGACCTTCCCCTTCTGGTTCTGCGTGGTCCTCCGGAGCTCCATCTCGTAGTGGGCTCTGGACATGTTGAGGCCCACACGGAGGGGCTGCATGAACCGCTCCTGCACCTGGGTCAGCTCCGTCCAGACCCCCGTCTGACCGGGACCGGGAGAGAGAGCAGTGGTCAATGAATGGAAGCATGGGTGGCCCGTTTGAAACCAGTAGGGTGAGTTTCTAAATCGACTGTATCTGTTCAGAATCCAATCCGTTGGGGATTCAACTCTTTCATATGGAGACACTTTCTATCAAAGAATTCCCCCAAACAGCTCCCAGGCGCCGCTCACACAACCAAACACAGTGAAATAAAAAGAGGCGGGAGTCGCGAAGACCCGCCTCCACGTGGAGACAAGGGGAGGAGGGAGGGGAGGGCTAACTGCAAAAATGTACAGGAAGTTAGCCAAAACCACGACATTGCTTACAGCGCCTTTAAGGTTAAAATGACGACGTAAAAAAGGGCAGTTACCTGGTTCTCTGTCACCTTGTCTCTGAGGACCAGGTAGCGCAGCAGGTTCAGAGACTCCATTAGCCTAACAGCAAAGACGCACACAACATAAGGGCTCTGTTTTGAGTCTCTCAAACATGACATCCATTTATTCTAGCAGTACAGCAGCGTCCTCACCTGTCCATGTACTGCAGGAGGTCTGTCTCGGGTCCATCTGGGAGGAGCAGCACCTGACGCAGGAGGGGCACGAGGTGGACACCCAGGAACCAGTCGTTCTCATTCCCGGGCTGAGGAGACGGACCACAGACCTTTATAAAGACATGGACCTAACGACCGGTAGGGCTGTATAATTCAATGTTATTGTCTTATTATTCCCTTTTATCGTCTTTGAACGGTATCGTCACGAAATGAAGACATCGACTCGGTATCACGGCTCGAAGTATAGTATAAATACTAAATAGTATAGTATTATAGAATAGT
>OMKP01069376.1:2805-14640 GCA_900302375.1 Bathygadus melanobranchus | reverse complement strand
CGGGGGAGGGGGGAGAGGGGGGGGGGGTGGGGGGGGGGGGGGGGGGGGGGGGGTGGGGGGGGGTGCATCTGACTCTTAGCTTCAATGGGCAACTTCACCCCTTGTTCTGTTCATATTAGTGGTTAATCATGAGGTCAGAGTTCACAGGAATCTGTGTTTTTACTTTTACCATGGGGCCAGTGAGGAGCCATGCCCTGGCCAAAGCCAGATGCTGGGATTCAGAGTTGAGAAAGCCCTGGGACACGGACACAGGGACACAGACACACATTTTATCCATGTGCTGGCATTAAATGCTGAATTGCCAGGGCTGACTGAACCAACAATACAACACATTTACAAAGGAAACCTGAAAGTGGCTGTTATTGTGAGACCACACAGCAGCAGGCGTGAGAGGTTACAGATAAGAGACAGGAGTTGGGAGAGTGAGATGTAAACAACACACGAGAGAGAGGCAGTGAGAAATAGAGAGAGCGAGAGAGAGAGAACAAGTGAGAAAGAAAACCAGAGAGAAAACGAGAGGAGAGAGAGAAAGAGGAGAGAGAGAGGGAGATAGAACGAGGACGGCTGGAGGGAGAGTGATACATCGTCTCACAGACTGTGACAGAGGACTCATTGCCCTCAGCCGTGTTCCCTGGCTCTCTGCGCTCGGCTGGACAGGGCTGCCTGCAGCGGCCGCACAGAAACATGAAGCCCATCATCTTAATCCAGAGAAAGACTGTGCTGACTCCTGCAGAGTCGGCACCGCAGCGCTCGGCTGCACAAACACATGAAAGTCAGCCTGAGTGACTACGCAATTAGCCTGAAGTTCACTTTCATGGGACTATATATATATATATATATATATAAACTAACTATCATTACTTGAATGCTACAGGAGGTCCGTGAGCTACAACTGTGCCAGTGGCTCCACTGCTTGTCTTATATCTGGAAGGACATCTTATCTTTCTTATCTCACCGTTATCTGTGGCATTTACTCTGCGCCAGGTTACGGTTAGTGCACTTAAGAGACTGAACAATGACATTAGAGCCAGTAATGCCGACCTCCAGATAAGAGATAAATGTCACACTGCCTAGGAGTTTGAAACAAGTGCTAGGCTATTCAGCATTTATTATACAACACAACTGTCGTTGAATAGAGAGACAGAACAAAGAGACAGTGAACCAATAGACATTCTGAAGCTAGGGGCGCACCGATCACATTGTTTTAGGCCGATACCATTTACATTTTACATTTAGAGCATTTGGCAGACGCTTTTATCCAAAGCGACTTACAAAAAGTAACACATTTGTCGAAAGAGGGAGACAACAATATATCGTTCATAGTACGATATAGTACAATTAGAACAGATCAAGTTACAAGCATTCCTGATTGCCAGGTCAATAGAACAAGCTTACAAGCTTACAATTGCTAGGATACGATCAACGTTTTTGTGTTATCAGCGGATCCGATACGATCACCAATTTATTTTGACAGTAAAATATAGGCTATGATTGTCCAGTTTTTTCACTAATTCCTTTAAAACCGGGGCAGCCAGGTTTATAAACCCAGTGCGTATATTTAGCCAATGATCGGTGGCCGATCATAAAAGAAAGCAAAAGTACCTCCTATTCATGATACATGGAGAGAACGATAGAGACACACACAGACACACATACCGTGGGTTTAACAGTGCATAAGCTGACACCCTGGTCATTGAGCATGGCTGCCTGTGAACTGTTTGTACTTGAAACTGTTACGGCCTCTTCACAGTGTAACTCTTCGTGAATCCTTTCAGGAAAATAGGGGTAGGACGCTCAACAAGACATTTAAGAAATGCCACTTTGTTGTCAAATGAACGTTATTGTGTGCTTGTGTGAACTTTGAACTATCGACGGTTTGTCATTTGGTTTAATGAGTAGGGTTGTGTCGGTGTAACGTTTTCAAACCGGTTTGATAATTAGTCAAACACTGATTAATACCGGTATATTATACCGGTACATCGATCTTTATCACCAGATGCCCGCGTGGTCTAAAAAAAGGGAAATGCTTAGAAATCTGTTCAGATTGAGCACATCCGCCTTACGGTCGAAAACAAGCAAATGTGGTTGGGAAATTTAACTTTAAATTAGGCTGAAAAAATGCTTTTGCGACATCGCAGCCGTCTCTCACGTAGGCCTGGCGAACGTGCCCCGCATCGCACCAGTTGGACAGTAGAGGGCGCAAAACAGTCAGGAGTTGCTTTTCATGCGCTGCTTCGGAAGTTTAAACCCAAGCCATCATTTGAAAATGAATCTTCGTCTTGTCAAGAGACGTGAGAACAACGGCCGTGGTTATTTTCTCCTCTTCTCATTCATTTTATGGATCCGCTTACTGAGTGAGCAAGCCGTTCGCTCAAACCCAGTCAAGAAGGGTGAAGAAAGACTCCGGCAGGCCATCTTTAACGCGACTGAATTGATTGACATCTCACGATGCTCCCGCAGAGTGACGAGCACAGCAGTGTGTGCCGCTGGGTGTGAGCTCATTCATACATCTACGGTTGTTATTAGATTAGATTAGATTAGATTCAACTTTATTGTCGTTGCACAGAGTACAAGTACTGAGACAACGAAATGCAGTTTAGCATCTAACCAGAAGTGCAAAAATGCAGTAAAGTGCAGAGTATATTCCATATCTAATTAAAACGGGTACTTCAATGAAGTCAGGCAGTTACCGACCGGGGTGAAGAACTGTGAACCGGGTTAAATGAAATTATTGAATGAATGGTTACATGTTTTGGGAAACTACACATTGTTTAACGTTGGTTAATTGGGGCTATTGGTCTAATTCTTAAATGCATATCGGCACAAATGCTTTTCTCAGAGAGGAAAATAGAAAAGCGTTTAACAGACTATTTGTGGTGCCGACTACCAAGCTCAGCAACGATAGTCGACCAGTGCGAACATCCATCCTCATTTCTAACGCATGCGACAATGCCATAACGTCTAATAATGACAATTAGGCCAACCGGTACAGTCGGTTTGCATGAATTACACCGGTCACTAAAACAGAACAGGGTTACGACCTCACACACAGGTCATACAGTACCGCCGGTGTCTGGCTCCAATGCCACTTAACACACAGTCCGCACGCTGGTGTTTGATCCCAGCTTAACAGAGACAGCGTCTCTCGGGCTCCTCAGTACCTGCTTGAGCCTCTTGACCTCGTGCTCCAGCTCCACCTCCCGGGTCCTGCTGGTGAAGTCGGCCAGGCCGGAGGAGGGGCCGCGGCCCCCGGGCCTCTCCGTCTCCAGCTGGTACAGCTGCAGGTGCTCCAGCTCCCTCCGCAGGTCCTCGATCAGCTGCAGGAGGGAAGCGGGTGACATGAGATGGGGGAAGCCAGCTACAAGGGCCTTCTTGCACGCGAGGTTATGTTAGAAGGAGTATTATTTTCCACCTTGGGCAGAGTAATCATGACAAACGATTTCCTCCACAGGGTTAGGGTTATTAATTCCACCATACTGTATATATATATTGTTGTGGATGAAAAGTAAGTGATCAGCTGTGGTGCTACCTCCTGCATGGCCTCCTTCTCCTTCTGGAACTGGTGTCTGTTTTGTCTCAGCTTGTCCATCATCTTCCTGTACAGGTCCATCTCATCCTTCAGACGCAGACTGGTGTCCTCCAGCTTGTCTGTCATCCGCTGCTTCTCCTGAATGGACACACGCACGCACGCACGCACGCACACACAATGTGTCAACTTGTTTTGTTTTATCCTTCATACCTTTGTACAGAAAAAAATGGCATAGTTTACATTATTCCTTTGTATGTGAGTTATGTCAGTTAATAAGGCGTTGTGTTGACAGATGTTTATAAAGACAGAAGCACAGCAGCAGAAGAGAGAGAGAGAGAGGGGGAGTAGCACGGCCTCACGGTAACATGTGTGGCAACTGAGGAGACGCGTCCACATTCCTGTACTATCACTGACTGGAGATACAACAGATGACAAATAAAGAAAGAATGTAAGAGTGAGAGAGAGAGACGAGAGAGAGAGAGAGAGAAAGAGAAAGAGAGAGACAGAGCGAGCTAATGAGAGAGAGAGATGACCTCGTCCAGTTTCTCCGTCTGGCTCTTCAGACGACACATGCCGCGAGACATCTGGCTGTTCTCCTCCTCCAGCTGCTGGACTCTGTGGAGAGAAGGTGAGCCCCGTGTCAACGCTGCGTCGCGGGGTGAATGTGAGGCGCTTTGGATAAACGCACGATATAAATGTAATCCATTTGTATTGAGTGTGTGTGTGTGTGTGTGCGTCTGACTCACCGGCTATTCAGCAGCTCTAAGTGTGTGTTCTTGTCTCGCTCCATCTTGCTGAAGGCATCGCGGTGGCGCCTCACCTCCTCCTCCATGTTGTGCTCCGCACGTGCCTCCTGGTCCTTCAGCTGCTCCTCCAGCTCGTGCACCCTGACACCACACACACAAGGAGAGCCGAGAGGTTGGGACTGAGACCGCAGACAAGGAGAGCCGAGAGGTTGGGACTGAGACCTAGTAGTAATTCCATTTAAAGGAACTCCACAAGATGTTCAAAGCAAATGTATCTGTTGCCATACTAAAGCGTGCATACTGCTACTAATACTCAACTCTGGTTTATTCCCACAGCGGATTCATTTACTCATAGATCCACGTTCAACTAACTTGGATCGTACTCTCCAACGCTAAGTGTGTGCCAACTGTGTGTGTCTCTATCTCCTACTTTCAACTGTTTTACAACCGGCTTTGTATCATTTCAATGTAGCTAGTATATGCAAATGAACATTGTTTACCTATCCTCCATGTTGCCTGCACCCAGATCTACCCACTACATTTGTGCACCCGATGACGCCGATAACTGGGAGATCTGGGTGGGGAGATCTGGGTACTCGCCATCTTACCCTAACACTGTCATTTGACGGCGTTTATGACAGATCTTGCATCTGTGCTGAGCTGCGCCCCCGAGACACAGAGATCATCGGCAACAACTGCAGCCGTTTTTCACACTACTATCCCTAATGCGGATAGATAGAGATGAGGTTGAAAAGTGGCAAAGTTCCCCTTTAAGGGGGAAAACTCCCCAAACCCCAATGATGAAAGAACAAACCCTTTAGTGGTGACATAATCGGCTTGCACACCCCACTACACACATGTAGTCTGAATCATTGACATCTGATTGGCTGACTGGGATCCTACCGCTAGAGAAACGTAGGCGGTGCTTATCGACCATACATAATCATTAGGCTGCATTTTCACTTCCTGTTCATGGTGAGTTCTTCATTACACAGTAGCCAATCGAGAAGCTTCTACGGCAGGTGATGATGATTGCTGTACCTGTGTACCAGCTGTGTGTTCTCCTGTTTGAGCTTGGACTTGAGATCGCCACTCATCAGACTGTCACTCTCCAGCTCTGCCACCTTCTTCTCAAGTAAACCCACCTGGAGGAGAGAGAAGCGCAGACAGAGAGAGAGACAGAGACAGAGAGAGAAAGATAGACAGACAGAGAGAGTCAGACAGACAGACAGGCATGTACACTATAAATGTTCCAAGACTTTTGTGTGTCCAAAACACTGAAGAATTAGCACTGTCAACAATCAATCCATCCTCTTGTAGGGCTGGGCAATAATTCAATGTTATGTTTTGAATCGTATTGTATCGTCATGACATCAAGACGTCAACTTATCGTGATACCCAGTTTTACAGTATAAATGAATTACAATGAGAAGATAGGCCCTAAAATGATTAAATATGAGGTTTGAAACGTCAGAGAGAAAGGAAAACTAGTTTAATGACCGTATACTTCAATGTAATGACCCTCAGTTAGACTCAGTTTAAAATGCTAGTTTGAATTCATATGCATATCGTGCCAATACATTTTTCCATATGGCCCAGCCCTATCCTCTTACAGTTTTACACGTTCATACTATTACACCAAACTGTCAACACACTTTTAATTAATGAAAGACAAGACAAAAAAAGATACTTAGTGGTTTAAAGATTTCATTTAGCATCCAAGATGTCATACAGGCATCATTTAGACCCTATCTAGTTAGGAGAAACACACACTTACCTTCTCATTGATGTCAACATCACAAGAGTCAATGCTATCTCTGAACAGGTCCTCTGTGCTGCCGTGGCTACTGCTCAAGTTGCTGTGGTGGAGCAGCTGCCTGCTCAACACACACACACACACACACATTAATACAGGATCAGGAAGGAGAACAGCAGCAATGGGAATAAACAGGGGTGAGAAAAGACACAGATGGTGTGTGTGTGTGTGTGTGTGTGTGTGTGTGTGTGTGTGTGTGTGTGTTTTGATTTCTATGCTGCCGTGAGGCACCTGCATGCCAGGGAAAGATGGCACATCACAGGAAGTGCTGCTTCCAGAATTAGATCAGGACCATCACAGACTCACACGCACACGCACACAAAGTGGGACATCCATACAGCCTTGCGCTCATCTCTGACAAATGTCTTAACAGCCTACAGTCCATTATGGAGATGAATGACCAGACGAAGAGCAAAGAGAGACTGTGAGAGGAAAGTAGAGGTGGAGGAGGAGGATGGAGAGGAAGAGGAGCAGGATGGAAGTGAATAAAACGGAAGGAGAAGAAAAAGGAGAGGAGAGGAGCGTAGACGACTGGGAAGAGAAGGAGCAGGACGAGAGCTGGAGACGGAAGAGGAAGAGGTGTGAGTGCCAGAGAGCACAAGAGGCAGGGCTGGACATTACGTGGCCCATGAAGCCTGAAGTGAAATGAGCAGACCTGGCTAGAGGACACAGAGGAGAGATCCTCCTCCAGAGAATACATTCATCAGCACCGGTAGCTACACCGTTTTCACTCTGTCCCCATAACTCGCACGCAGGGAGGACGAGAAGTAGGACACGGCCCATGACTGATGACAGCCGCCCACTCTCTCCAGCCAACATGGAGAGTCTCTCTAACACAGTACAACTAGGGATGGGTACCGAATCCCGGTGATAAACGGGCCCCGTAGACCGTAGTATCGATAAGCTCTGGCGTTATCGGTTCTGCTCTCGGTACTGCTATTATTGCTATATAAACGGTGCCTCGCGCATTTTATGTCACCAACACGTTTATAATTAGCAGTAAGACGAAGACATTTGTCTGTGATGCGTTTTCACTAGTCCCGATCCCAAAGAGAGATCTCTCTCTCTGCCTCCCTCACACGCTGCAGCACCGTGACACACACGCACACACACGCACGCACGCACACACGCACGCACACACACACGCACACAGACACAACAATGGCAGAGGGAAGTAAATGTTCAAAAGTGTGGTTCCTCTTCACTCGCCACCACAAAGCAGACATTTAGTTGACGTAATCGTCTTTTCCAATGTAGTTTCTGAAATGGTTCAATCGGTTAAAAGACGTTTTACGTAACACTTCAAAAAGTGAAACTGAACTTCCTTAAGTACAACAGTGTCTCAACTAGGGGTGGGAATTTTTCAGTATCTCATGTTTCGATTTTGATTTTTGGGGATGTGATTCGATTCAAAATAGAGTGTCAATTCAAAACGATTCCCGGTTCAAAGTCGATTCTCGATTTAGACATAAAGTGTATAAGAGTACGTCAATCATTTTCAAAGGTTATATCAACTGATCAACTAAGCGACAAACACACAAAAGGAAAAAATAGTATCTAGGGGTCCTTGGGTTTAGGTTTACTTCCCTATTCTAACAGTACAACAGTGTCTCAACCAGTACCTATAGGCCTTTAGGTACATTCCATTATTCAATGCTTAAGGAAGTGGACTGTAGTGGTAACCAGGCTGTCCAAAGACTAACACGAGGCAGCAACTCATGCTCTTAAAGCCACAGAACAACTCAATTAAAAAAAGGGATTTGCTGACTATAAAATGCAGTTAGATAAACAGGTCAACAGATAAGATAATAGCAGTTACTGACTAACTGGAGGATTGGCCAGAGCACTGTTTACACTTCTTTGGAATTGCTGTGTGTATATGTAGTGCGTGTTTGTGTGTGCATCAGTGTGTGCATGTGTGTGTGTGTGTGTGCTAGTGTGGATACAGATTAAAAACCATAGCACAAAAAGTACAACGAAATACACAAACGTTGCGCACGCACGCACACACTTTAACATACCTTCCAAAAGCAGTGCTGGAGATCTTCCGATTGGGGCTACAATGGACAAAAAACAAACGTTTCATCATCATCATCAGAATCTCTATATGCGTTCCTTTTCCTTTTCAAAGTCTGCGACCACCGACCCACCATCCTCATCTTCCTCAACCCCTCTTTTCTGTACTTTTCCCAACCACCTCTATTCCTCCTCTAGCTTGTGATTAGGGCAGCTATATGTTCGGTCCAGAAGCTCTGCTGCCGCAGGGTGAAATACTGGCCCACCGTCTCCCGGGTGACCAGTCATGCCCCTCATTCCGTTGTTCTATCCACATGGAAGAAGTGTCAGATGTTCAAATGGGTTGCGATGGCCCTGGTGCCCGTGCTGGACATTAATCTCTGGAAAGCATATCTGCATGAGCTGCAGTTTAAAATGTGGATAACATTGGGGTTCCTATGTTGTACGCTTTTCGTAGGGTTCCTGCCAGAAATGGCGATTGATTTACAGACAACTATGTGATTAAGTTATACTTTTCTTCATTCACATTCAGCCCAGTTTTGGAGTCAATACACCGCCAGGCAAAGTGCTTTGTCAGCAGGCTACAGAATGAATTGAAACTACAAGAGATTTGAATCAACCCACAGCACCGGGTCCCTCGCAATATAATATATGAACTAGCTGGCCTTGTGAGTGTCCTCACACTCGACCATACAAACAACATGCTCACAGGCCACGAGGCACACAGAGTAACTTCACTGTCTGCATTTTGAAATGCATGGAGATCAAAGCCATGTCAGGTGTGTTTTTTTTAAGGTGTGTTTTAGGGGATACTGAGGTACACGTTGTAAGCGTGTGTGTGCGTGCGTGTGTGTGACGTGTGTGACGTGTGTGTGTGGGAGAGAGCCTTTCTATAGTCGACCAGCGTGGATTACATGTCTCAGAATAGTCGGGCTCTGACAATGGCTAAATCGTAAGAGGAGTGACACGCTGTTCTCAGATTGAGACGTTAGATAACAATCAACCTGGATTTATTTAGCCTCCGGGTTGATAGTTAACCACCATCTAAATTAAATTAAAACCTAACGCCACGTATGGGTGTCCGTAACTTGAGAACCGTGGTCTACACGTGCGTCCGTATCACGTCCCCTTGTGGCCTGCATGTATGTCTCTGTGACATACCTTGTAGTCCACATGCGTGTGTGCGTACCACATATGCGCACGTGTGTGTGGTTTGTACCTGTTGGACTTGAGGTTTTTCAACCGGGCTTCCAGGTCGTTCAGCAGGTTGACTTTCTTGCAACACTGGGAGCAGTAGACGTCCATATGTTCCCCCGCACACAGCTGACGCACCCTGCGAGGGGTTTGGCCGGCACTGCGCACGCACACGCGCACGCACACACACACGCACGCGCACACACACGCACACACACACACACACACACATACTCTGTTAGCACACCACACTGTGCGCAAATAATGGAAACTAATACAAATCACGTTGTAGCCCTTGTGGGTGTTTACCAGCGAACCACTGGTAGTCACACTGTGGCACGTTGTAGCCCTCGTGGGTGTTTACCAGCGAACCACTGGTAGTCACACTGTGGCACGTTGTAGCCCTCGTGGGTGTTTACCAGCGAACCACTGGTAGTCACACTGTGGCACGTTGTAGCCCTCGTGGGTGTTTACCAGCGAACCACTGGTAGTCACACTGTGGCTGCTGCACACGACCTCAACCATCACATTGAAATCCAGGTCAGTTGTGGGTTTTATGTGGACATTGTTTCATATTACATTTTGTACTCTAACCTGTGGCCCGCGGGTATTTTGATGACCATCTATATAGGTTCCCCACCCCTGCTCTATACTGTGTGTGTGTGTGTGTGTGTGTGTGTGTGTATATGTGTGTTAACCTCAAGCATTTTCCAAAAGGTAAACTGAGGCAGCAAAACCCAAAGCAGCAGCGTGACAGCAACGCACCCCACCCAGTGTGTGAGCTTTAAACCCATTGCTGTGTATCCTGACTCTTTGTTAGGAGGGGTTTCAGGCCTCGGGGGATCCATACATATTCATCAGAGAGCCTTGCGTTGAAGAGAATTAGCTGTCCTCGTCTAATAGACCGGCCTGACTGCGCCGCGTCCTCGCCCTGCATACCAACAACGGAGGACTTCCAAAAAAACACAGGAACTGAAGCTCTTATTCTTGCCGAGGGTGGGCAGTTCAAATCTTAACTGGAGGCCCCCTATATGTTTCAGACAGCTAGTTTAATAGGTTGTAAAGAGTGTTTGGACGACGAGAAGATCAAGAGTGGGAGTACTAACACCATCTCTCTCTCTTTCGCTCTCTCTCTGAGTAAATGTGTGTGTGTGTGTGTGTGTGTGTGTGTGTGTGTATGTGTGTGTCTCTCTCTCTCTTTCTCCCCCACCTGGACGGGACAGAGGATCCCAGGTCGGAGTAGACGTGGGTGCGGCTCTCGTCGTCAGCGCCGGGGCTGCTGGGAGTGTAGTCTGGCTCCTCCCCCTCCCCGTAGTCCTCAAACTGCTCCTCGTTCAGAGAGGCAGAGGACCGCGTCGACAGGTCAGAGGTCACCGAAGTGCTGGTGTTACCGCGCCTAAATGAAAGCACAAACACACAGCAGCAGTTGGCATTGACGTGTTGACGTTACAACAGCCTTTCGGTTCAGTACTGTTTCACATAGAGCGACAAAGAAGAAACAAAAACAACACACAAAACATTTTTCGGTTCCTGTATTTAGGTAATTCTGACCACTAAACAAAGAACCACAGAGGCGAAGCATGGGACAGATATGCATTCATTATGCATATGCATTCAATTATTATTACTTAATTACCATTATATCAACTATTTACATGTTTATGTACGGAAAAACGAATTCCGTTCTACTTCATTAATTAATGTTCATGTTATTTGAGGTGAGATTATGAGAGTCACAGAGAAGCCCACAGTCCCAACGCAGAGCTGCTGTCTCACTTGTGACTGGGGATGAACAGTTCTCCCAGGGCGTCCTCCTTGTCCCCGGGCCTGGCAGGCCCATCCGAGGTGTCCGAGCCCTGGGTGCTACCCACCGCGCTGTCCCTGTCCGACTCCCTCTCCTCCTCCGGTTCCTCCTCGTCCCGGGAGCACAGCTGACCCTCGACGGCGGTTTCGGTACTGGCCCGCGTGCACATGATGATGGGATGCGCCCGCGACTCCTCACCACACTGCCGAAGAGGAAGGGAGGATGAAGAGATGGAGAGAAAGGGAAGGAGGCATAGAGATGAGGAGGAATATTTTCGCAGACAGATCTGCACAGACAGCAAACAATGCTTTCTTTTAATGAAATGAAAGGCGGGTCAAAAATGTCATTTGTGAGCATAAATAAACACAAATAAAATGTTTTTACAGACATTATGATACGTTAAGGCCTAAATCATGCATTCAAAAAGGCATAATGGTTGATCCACAATTGTTTGCAGCGTTGTGTTACAAAGGAAATGACCCTTGAATTAAACAGATATGGTGATGATGGATGTTTTGAAATATAGCATGTCACAAAGTCAAAGGGCAGACGCCACAAGTCACCCTCCATTCTGTCTTGCACTTAAGCAATCTTAATCCAGTCTGATGCAAACAGAACATGACCTTAACTCGGCCTGACCCAACAGCTGGAAGACACAGCAAGGGGAGGTGATGGGAGGTGATGGGAGGTGATGAGAGAACAGTGGGAGACGTTGGAGGGGGGGATGTGG
>OMKP01069374.1:0-16705 GCA_900302375.1 Bathygadus melanobranchus | reverse complement strand
TGAAGACCCCCCCCCCCCACACACACACACACACACACACACGCTTCAGCCTCTTGCCAAAGTATTCTCTCACAAATACGCCCAATAAAACAAAAGATAACTTCACTTGCAGTGTTAGTTATGCCGCAGGTCGCAGGATCATAAATACCTCGGCCGCGTGTGATTATGTGTGATTATCAGAGGCTGATAAGGCAGCGGGGTAATGCGGTGGTGGTTGACTAAGGGTCTCGGTGGGTACCTTGCAGCATGCTGCGGTAGGCGGCCTCCGATATGGCGTAGATGTGGGGGGGCATCTCGTGGCGCTTCTTGCCGCGGTACATCTCCACGATGGACTCTGTGTAGATGGGCAGGTTCTTGTAGGGGTTGACCACCACGCAGAACAACCCTGAGTATGTCTATGGATACACAGCCGTACCACACATATACACACACACACACACACACACATACATACACAAACATACACCCCCCCCACTCACACACATACACAGATATACACACAGACACACATTTGCAGAAAGACAAACAGCACAAACAAACACAAACAAGCAATATTAACTCCCTCCGTTGTGCCATTTTGTTGCAATAGTAACCGGAGACATATGCACCCCCCATCCCCCCCTCACACACACACACACACGCACGCACGCGCGCACGCACACACACACACACACACACACACACACACAGGAATAACTTGGTAAAACGAGCCCATGCCTCAGTCAACCCTTCCCTATCAGTTTCACAGGTGATGCCAGAGTGCTTGGCGCTAGTGCACGCACTCACACAACACCATGCAGGCCTCACCACCACACACACACTATTCACAGTCTGTCAGTGTGGCTTTATACTTTAATATGGTTATGTATGTAGGTATGTATGTACGTATGTATGTATGAGTGTGTGTGTGTGTGTGTGTGTGTGTGGGGGTGTGTGTGTGTGCGTGCATTTTTGTTATTGCACATGAACTCCCTGCACTCACGTAGATGAGGCCAGAGAAGTATCTCTCCCGCAGGTTGTGGAGCACCGAGGCCTCGTTGAGGCAGGTGAGGTCCGCCATGTCCTCCACCTTGCTGAAGCGCGGCGGGTTCATCCGCTGCACCTCCTCCCTGGACAGGGTGAGCTTCCTCTGGCTGTCTGTCAGCTCCACCTCCACCTCATCCCCGCGCTCCTCCCGAATACTGGCCGACTGGGAGAGTGATGGAAAGAGAGGAGTAAAGTGTGAGAAACATAAAGAGATATTGAGGGGAGAGAGACAGAGACAGAGACACACAGATAGAGAGAGAGAGAGAGAGAAAGAGAGAGAGAGAGAGACAGACAGAGACAGAGACACACACAGTGAGAACATTGACACAATGGGGCTTGAGGGAGGGAAGGGGAAGTGTCCCTCTGAGTGTAACATTCTTCATGCTGCGGTCAACTGACTGGTGCTGACCGCAGTGTGAGGCCTGGGGTCAGCAGTGTGTATATGAATGACACACACAGTGTGTTTCAGAGACTTAAGGATACACCCAGAATAGGAATTGATGTCTATACCATGGAGATGGGGTGTATTTGCATGTATATAACTGAGAATGTGTGTGTGTGTGTGTGCGTGTCTGTGTGTGTGTGTGTGTGCTTGTGAGTGTCTGTGTGTTGTGTGCTAGTGTGTGTGTGTGCTTGTGTGTGTGTGTGCATGTGCTCAGTGGTGTGTATATGAATGAGCGTGTGCTTCCCTCAGATCATGAGTGTTAAATGAAGTCAGTGTCTTTGGCTCTGGCCTCTTTACTATTAGCAGGCTGAAGGACCGTATTGTTCTATTCATAGAGCCTTCTATCAAAGCTGCCCAATAGCATGAGGCAGAGAGAGAGAGAGAGAGAAACAGAGAGAGAGAGACAGAGAGAGAGAGAGAGAGAGAGAGAAACAGAGAGAGAGAGAGCGAGAGAGAGAGAGAGAGAAACAGAGAGAGAGACAGAGAGAGAGAGAGAGAGAGAGAAACAGAGAGAGAGACAGAGAGAGAGAGCGAGAGAGAGAGAGAGAGAGAAACAGAGAGAGAGCGAGAGAGAGAGAAACAGAGAGACAGAGAGAGAGAGCGAGAGAAGAGAGAGAGAGACAGAGACAGCACAAGACGGAGCTCACATTCATATGTCGCATTCTAGAACACGAGGAGACCAATAGAAACTCGTTATGCTAGAATATACGCATGACGTCGCGACAAAAGTGCAGAGGGACGGCTGCCTCGTGGTAGTTGTGAGGTTTAAATGTATCCACTCGTAACATTTCACACACACACACACACACTAACACACATTACACACAATCACACACACACACACATTACACACAGTCACAGAGACAGACACACACAGACATCCCCGTGTCACATAGTCACAGACACAGACAGAAGTGCACACACATTACACAGTCACAGACACACACACATTACACACAGTCACAGACACACACACACACACACCCACACTGCCCTGCCTCGTCTCACCAGTTTGACACACCCAACAGTGGAGAGGCATGCACACACCCGACGCTAATAATTTACCAGAAAATGTTTTCCACTGTAGATAACAAAACATGAATATGAGGGAACGTCAGATAGAACACAAACACAGACTCGCCAATCCCAAACCGGATTCCTAGTTGTGTTTTACATGAGGCTGAATGCCATATGTGTATCACGTATAACTAGACTTATAGCTAGCTATTTGACAAATCAACTGCTGAGCTGGCCCACGCCCTCCCCAGGTGCAGGCCAGCTCACCTCGAAGCCATGCTTCTCTGACGGGACCCACACCAGCCTCTTGGCCGCCCAGTCCGCCTGGCTGGCCGCCGAGAACACAGACGTGGAGTTCGAGGTCGGGGAGCCGGGCATCACCCCCGATGTCAGGAAGCGGGTGACATCGTTGACGCCGCCCCCTGTTGGCTTGGACATGGTACTGCCGGCACTGCTTAAAAGGAGAGACCAGAGAGAGAGAGAGAGAGAAAGAAGTGAGATATGAATGAACATGGGAGTCCCATGTTGCGTCTTATGTTACAAAGCCAGTATTGCTTGAGAGGATACACACTAGAATGCTGGACAGCGTACTGTATCGTCTGTGTTTAGCGATGACCCTGATTAGCGCTTCAAGACAGCACACAAACACACACACACACATGTGCGCACCACACATACACACACACATGCGAGAAAGGAGAGCACAGCATCCAGGCCATATACAGCAGAGCCTGGGCTAGGGATGGCCTAGTTGAAAGACACATCATCAAGAAGACAACTGACATGGAAGAATTGGGATGGGGGAGGTGGGGGTTGTCTGACTCAATAAACTGACATGACAGTGGGAGTTAGAGTGAGTGAGTGAGGGGGGAGGAAGGGGCTAAGGTGGAGTAAACTAGGGGGGATAATTGGCGTGGCCGGATCTGACGGTTCACTTTATGAAAGGGATGTTTTGGATGTCCTTCCTGTTTTAGGCTGACTGAATGGACACAGTGATGCAGAGAGGTCACATGTTGCTTCCAAAACAGTGTGGCGTGACTGTGGGTTTGAGATGAGCGGTGACAGGGGAGATGCTACTACTACTACTACTACTAACTAACCCTGTGGTTACTACTGCTACCAATCTAAGCTACTTCCGAAGCAACCTTTGCACACGACAGAGAAATCATGACATTAAAGACCATGGGAACAAATGAGTTATTTCAAACATGAACACATTCACTTTCGTCTTTTTTGCTGAAACTAATGAGGGTAACACGGTTTGGGGGAGGCTTGCTGATCAATATAAGTTAAGTTAATTAAGATTTTTATATTGGTTTACAAACGGCGTCAGTTCTCCATACATCCCATATTAATCAACAGATTTGTGAATACTCATTTTCCCTCAGGAGTAAATAAAGGCCTTAGACAAGATCTGACGCATACATTTCATAATTCCAATATAAGTTCGTAAAAATACTTCCACTGCTAATGAAGCAATGCTCAGTAACGGCACCATTATAAGCTCTTTTTCATAGAAACGCGTAGAAATGCATGTTGTCTGACAAACACTTATATATGATAATAATAATAGCTGCAGCTCATGGATTATTAAGATGAGTTACACACATTCAAAGTCAGCATGATTCTACACTGAGGGAAAGGCATTCTGTCTCTCTCTCACAGAGTTATTGCATGTTTGAGCTACCTGTCTTCTCCGTGCCTAGCCAGGTATGTCATCAGTCCTGATTCCTGCTCTGCCTCGTCTGTCTGTGTGTCTGTCTGTTCGGCAGGCAGTATGTGACTTGCAATCCAAATGCTGTCAGCAGCATACCTGTTCTTCAGGTCACCATGGGTGTGGAGTAGGCATCCCAACAAAAGAATGGCCACCACCCATCGAGTCACTACTGAAAATATGTGACATATATTGTCTAATAGGAGAGAATAAAAATTCCAAGAATGACCTACCCAAATAGCGATGCACTACCGTGAATGAGCATGTTAGACATGCCTCGATCAAATGAATTCTCTCTAAGCCAATGTGTATAATCATATTCATAATTCATAGACTACACAATTAGGTTTGACAAACATTTTAGACTTTACGTAATTTGGCCTGGTTGAAATATTTCTGATTAAAAAAAAAAATGTTATATATCAACGTGAGCTGCCGTTTCAACACAATTATACACCTATAGGAAAATCTGGAATTTGGTGCATTACAGCAAGACACCAGACAAGCACGTTAGAAGACTCCTCCATAGCAACACCTAGGATACCACGCAGCAGCAGACCCACGCAAGACAATACGTCCAGAGTTTGAAGCGGGGGGTCATTCACTGCAGGGGTCGTGTCGTGTGTGCATGTATTCATGTGTTAATGCATGCGCGAGCTTGTGCGTCAGGGGTGGGGGTGCTAGAGACGTATTTTAATTCTTGGCGGTGGTGGCGGTGATTGAACCGCAACGGGCTAGTAATATGTGATGTTGTCGCAACGCATTAAAACAGACGTGGCCAGACGTGACATCTCTTCAATAATTACACCACGTCTCTGCTAATAGCAGTGAGATCATTCTTTATAGATCATCTGTCAAATCTCCATAATCGCAAGCACAGCTGAAACGAGTGAAAGATCACATTACCACCATTAATCTACCTCTAGTAGGCTATGACATAATTAATATTTAGGCCAATAACACTGATATTGGTCTATATTCATAATCATACTTTATAAGTTATTCTATGGTGGGATCTGCAAACGACCCGATATTGTAACACAGCCTACAGCCAGGCCATGTCGATATAAAGCCTATATGCAAGGGCGTGAATGGGGATCACACCAGCACCCCTTTTTCCAACACTAGCATTTTTAGGCGTCATGCCACCAGCCTTCAGACTAACCTAGCGAGGTTAGCCAACCCCACCGAAATATAATACGTCGCCGTTCAGGATATTACACTCGCTATTTACGACTGGATTAGTAATTAAATCGCTCACCTTCAGGATCCTACCCGAAAAGCGAATAAGGCTAGAGTGCGAGGCAAATCAAAGGTGGTTGGTTCTTTTGTTTTTTTTCCCCTGATTGATAAGTGTGTACCGCAAATGCGGCTTTATCATTGCACCGCTTTCTCAGTGAGAGCCGCGCACACACTTCACTGGGAATAAAGATAGAGAGGAGAGGGCGAGCCGTCGGCCTCGGCCAGAGAAAGCGCTTCCTACATATGCACCAATAAGATGTGAGAACAGAATTAAATACACACCCCCGAGACAAAGGCGTCCAATCACAGCGTACAACCCTGCGGTAGACCCGCCTTATGAATGAGACAAATGCGCACCGCCTTCTAGCTGGTACACCAGAGTCGCGGTGACAAACGAGGCTTGAGATATCAAAAGAAAAGTCACCAATAGAAAATGAAAAAGGCGGAGCAGCAGGTGCCCACGCAACACTCGACCCAGAGAAAACGAGATGCGCAGTCTGTCGGTTAATCTTAAAGGTTAACGTCCTACGATGCAGTCTGCGGTCTGGCTCTCGGATAAACTGCGAGAGGACGACCACAAAGGTTTGTCTTGGGTAATCTTTCCCGGGGTCTGCGAAGAAAAAAGCCCTGCTGGCCGGTTTGAAGAAGAAGCGTCCCCACATTCCCCGCTAATAGCATATGTATTATGTAGTATGTCCGATGGTCGCCTCAGTGAAAGGTCCTTTACGCAGAGACGTTCGTTAAGGTATATCGATCGGTAGTAATTTTCTGGTGGAAACCGGGTTCGATGGAAAGGCTACTGGTAGGCCTAGATGTGATCATGGGGGGCTCCATAAAATCGACGGAGATTTAAATAGTTGTCGCATGTAGGACGCACAGCCCTCCACATTAAGAAAAACAGAAAAATAAGACAGTAACGTAAATATGCATGCTTTATTCACTCCACAGTGTTGGAAGCACTAGAATGCGTGAGATCACAAAGTAGTCATATAGATAGCAACAGGACAGGAAACGAGTTTTCATTTACTATAGTGCAGTGGTGTGGATTCGTGTTATTACATTTGAAAATAGCAATGACATGGAGACAAAATAAAAAAGATAGAAGACTACTTGATTGAGTGTTAACTGCCAGGGCAACAGAATACCCCATCTGACAAATGTATGGGTGCTTGGGGGGAAAAATGAAAACAGTGATTGAGGCCATATGGGGCTCTTAAGTTCAAGTTACTTTCCATAACAAGTGGTGACATGGAGGAAGACATGGCCGGCCATGTGGTTTATTAATAGAACATGGTGACCCGTCCAAGATGAAGGTGTAAAAGGGGCAGAGAAATACAGCACAGCATGTACCCGAACAAACGAGATGCAGAAAAGAATACCTTGTCAAATGTACCAAACTCTGATTTACCTTGACATGAACTCACACACACTGCTTCTACGCCCTGCCAGCTTAACCTGTGCTGGTCCAAGCACAGAAGAGGGTAAACCAGTGATATCTGTCTGGTAATAACAATACACACTGCAGAAATTGGACAAAAAAAAACCAACACATTATTGGAGCCATGCTTGCTACAAAGCTGCAGTCTCTGCAAGTATAGATTCTTCATGGGTCAAAATACACAAATGTCCAGGCTGCATGATTGGCTTATAAAGCAATCATGTAGGCCCTTATGATAGTAGGCCTATGACATCATATCCCCAGTCCACTTTACAAAACACATCATTTAGATCAGAATGATCTAGCAAGCTGTAACTAGAACATTTACTACCAAATCCAAATTTGAATAATGTGAGATTAATTCTGCCTAATGTAGGCCTATTCCAATATGACAGCGCAATTGTTTCATAAAACGCTAAATATAGTATCTGTGTAACTCAATATATAACCGTAAAGTCAATGTTGTTCAATGCCTACTTTGAACTCCCATTTTAGTCCCATGAGCATTGGGTCAGGGTGTCTTTAGTCTTCGCACAATAAAAAACAACGCATATGTTTAAAAGCATGAACACACTGTACGTGCCATAGACCAGGATGCAGTTATGAGAGAAGGTATTGTCTTTCATTTAAAGGCACCACCCTGTCCCCCTCTCACATGTTGTGATGGACATCATCCCCAAACACAACAAAAATAGACACTATAACGATCACAATTTTATGAGATGAATGATCAGTACATTTTTAGAAAGAGAAATCGTGTTACACTTGAAACGTATACACTCTTGGTTTATAGTTCTGTATATATGTATACACACATACATATATACACACACGCATACATGCATACATACATACACACATACATACATATACATACATACACGCATGCACACACACACACATATATATATTGTTTTACATTGCCCATGGGAGTAACTTGTTTTAATTAAAACCCCTTACCCTGGTTTTATTAATATTGGGGCATGTATTTTTTAGACTACAACGACATATCATTTAAGTACAATCTCAGAAAAATAGTTACATATAAAATTAGCTGATACAAATAATTGACTATTGACGCTATTCAATCAATTCATTCATTGAGCAATTAATAATGCATACATTCTGTTTAATGTATGCATTATTAATTGATCAATGAATGAATTGATTGAATAGCATCAAGGTTTTAGTGTATACATCCTTACAATGCCCACGAAGCATTCATGTGAATACCAACCTTTTTGATTAAATACAGAACATGTTCATCATCAGCATTACATGTACATTACATTACAACCAGAAAATGTACAGTTACATTACACGCAACAGAAACTGCTGGGAATAGCTGCTAATTCCCAGAAGTTTCCCTGTGTTGATTCTGTTCCTCATTGGCTCTAACAGGTAGGCCTAGTCCAACACTTAATGGACCAGGCAGAACCCTAGGCTCTAACTTGTGCACAACGTAAAGATTCATTTTTTCTTACTTACCTTAACGGAAAACATTCACACATCAAATCCACATTAAAAATATCATTATGGAGTAAAGTCCTTGACTGAAGCCTGCATTGACTGAAGTCCATACATTTTCCAACACCATTAATTCGAACGCAGTAATTGGAAGTGCAGTGGAAGGATAGAGCCATCGGGGGGCGCTGTTGTAAACGCTGCCGGCTAGATGTTAGAGCCAGATGAGCATATTGCGTGAGTGAGAGGCCAGTCGGAGACTCAACAGACGTAATGATTGTGGAAGATCGCCAGGAACAATCAGCCAACTGGGTCAGTGTAGTAACCCATCTCCCCATTAGAGTGACCCCAAAAGATCTGCCTGCCTATCTTTATCTCTATCTCTGCCCCTAGAGTCTGTCCTTTTTCATCCTGCCACCCTGTCTCTATATATCTCTATAACCAATTAAAAATAGAATGACATGAACATATTCATTTTCTTCTCTCTCTGTTCCATAAAATGTGTGCAATTCTCAGCTTCTCTATCTATCTTGTCTGCTTCTCTCTACCTTCACGTTATTACCTAAAACATTTATATATTTACTGTTTTCTCCGTCCTATAGCCCCCCACCCCCCCAACAACACCAACACCGAGTCAGTTGTTGTGGGGGTGTTCTGAGCAGAAGGGCCGTTGGGTGGTGGGGGTCTGGGTCTGGGGGCCATTTTGGGTGTCGTCGTCAGGGCACAACAGCTGCAGAGCCACCTCATTCTCGTAGCAGAAGGACGAGCACGAGCTCTGGATGTACTTCTGCTCAGCCAGCTCCTTAGCACTGCACGACGGCGTGCTGGGGATCTCGTACGTCCGGTTGAAGAAGGAGTAGTCCACCTGGAAAAGGGCGAGAACAGAGGTGCGACGTATGTACAAATGCGTACACACACTGTGTAGTCACGGCACTTGTGTGACTCCAGTTATAAAGACAAATAAACGCATGGACCTTGTTAGGGGAACGAAGCTACGCCCGGCAGATGAGGTCGGACTGCAGTGGTTCTCAGTTAGAAAGTTGGAGCTGAAGAGTCAACACCTTGAGCTGGCTCTTATGACAACGAACAGTTATTTATGTTTATATACTGTTGAGTTTGTTGTGCTATTACATTTTTTTAATATATTTTGATATAGTGAGCAATATTGTGGATGGCTGGTAACCCCACGTACACTGTTTGGTCCCTTGCAGGGTACTGTTTATGTGCGTTGAATGATCAAAGGTGAGCAACACCTTCTTTACTTGGAGTCGGTAATACATTTACTGCCAACACAGACCACGGTTTATACCCCGATTCCCCTACCTGGTAGCAGTCTTTCCTCTCAAAGAGCACGGGTTCAAAGCGCTGTCCCCAGTGGATCTCAGAGGCCAGGTATGAGCTCCGGCACTGCGTGGTCATGGCTGTGGCCTCCACCATACCCTCCAGAATCACCACCACCTCCAGCTCTGAGTCCTTCTCCAGCATGCTGCGGTCCATCTCGAAGAAGGGCGACTCCTCGTCGATCTCGTGCACGATGGTGACCGGGGAGACCAGGAAGACGCGGTCGGTGCCGGTGTCGAAGCCCACGTTGATGTCCGCGTTGTCCAGTGGGAGGTACTCTCCTTCTGGGGTCACCCGTGGCTGGGAGGTGGGAGGCAGGTTGGGTGAGTGGGGAGTGAAGGGGAGAGAGAGGGTGGGGCAAGGGGCAGTGGGGGGGATGAGGAAATGAGAGTATGTGATAAGGTACAGCAGTGGTTCTACACATACTACATCTAATTTGAACAAAAACAACTGGTTTTCACATACAAAAACAGGAATTAGTCTTGTCTGTCAATGAACAGCAATACAATGATATACATCCAAGCAGTGACTTGAGTGAATTAGAATAGGCTAGTATAATGCCCCTCAGTTTCTAATATGGAAAGAATTGGATGTACATGTTAAGATAAGATGTACTTTATTAATTCCAGACAGGAAATTGTGGTTATTTAAAATCGCAAAAAACATGCATTTTCCATCATCACCCCCAACAAATTAATATCTACAGTCGGTATGTAAGTAGTCTGTATGTTATAGTGTAAGGCGATAGCTAAACCGAGTGCATAGAGAGCATAGAGGGCATAACTGATCTGATCCATGTAAACCTCCCCTCTTTGGCATGGTCCTGGTATGAAGCTAAATTAAATATCAAACTGTTGAACCTCATCCTTCACCAGAGGTTGACCCTGTGATGTCCGCGTCAACACACCATCACCACGTCACCACACTCCCCCCAGATGACGACGTTCACAAGTGCAACAGAATATGCACACAAACTGTGAGGGGTCAAGGCGGTGACGTAGGGAGTGGCAGCAGGCGGCAGTGGTCAATAACAGGGCAACATAAGAGGTTGGCGGTTCTCAGTTCAAGAATCATGCGCAAGTTAATCCACGCTAAATCTTCTAAACCCCCCCTGAGGGAGTATACAACAAGCTCTTATTAACCATAGACGGCACAGGATACAGGCAAGATGGCCCAGGTCTCGCTCCCTCTCTCTGCCTCTTCCTCAGTTCAACAGGGACAAGTGCTAGACGTGCAAGATTACTCACTAGACTACAGCAAAGGTTCCCTAAGTGATTTATTCTCTTCTACCTACAATCCTTGTCATGACTCAGCATCCCTGACTGACGGCCAAGTCAATATACATACACGATGATGAACAGTGAAGCCAACACCTCACATGTTGTCGAGTATACAGAACACATTAGAAATGATCAGACCACCCAAGTATACTTAAATATAATAAATTGTGGTGATGACACCTCAGCCTTATTTAAACCTTTTACTACGTCCATCTCCTACCTCTTACCTTGAGCAGCTGTGCCCGTACGTGAGCCTCTACCAGGTGGCTCTTGCGAAGGTTGGCCACCCTCCACATCATGCACAGTTTCCCGTCCCTCAGTGCCACCACGGCCGTGTCTGAGAACACCAGAGTCTCGTTGCGCTTCTTGGGCTTGGCGATCTTTGCCATGACCGCCCCGATGATGAAGGCGTCGATGATGCAGCCCACGATGCACTGCAAGACGACCGCCAACACCGCCAGGGGACACTCTTCGGTTACGCTGCGGAAGCCATAGCCGATGGATGTCTGAGTCTCCAGGGAGAAGAGGAAGGCCGCCATGAAGCTGTTGACCTGGAGGAAACACGGCTCCACCACCACCACCACCGCAGCAGGCGGTGCCGCCCCTCCGCCCGACTCACCCCCGGCTTCCCGGGCCTCCTCGGCCCCCGTAGGGGCGTCGGAGATGGGGGCGAGGCGGACGGAGAGGTCCCCGTGCGCCGAGGCGATGAGCCAGAAGGCGAATCCAAAGAGCAGCCAGGAGAGGAGGAACGAGAGGGTGAAGATGACCAGCATCCAGCGCCAGCGGATGTCCACGCAGGTGGTGAACAAGTCGCTGAGGTACCGCTGGCCCCTGTCGCTCATGTTGACGAAGGTGACGTTGCAGCGTCCGTCCTTGCCCACAAAGCGCTGCCGAGGCCGGCGTCTGGAGCGGCGCGCGTGGCGGCGGGAGGCGGAGGAAGGGGAGGACAGAGAGTCCTTCCCTCCACCTCCTCCCACACCGCTGCCTCGCCCACTACGTAGCCCCGAGCACACTCCGCCTCCCACTCCGCCTTCTCGTCCTCCGCCTCGCCCGACTGCATCTCCTGTGGCGCTCTGCCTCTGCGCGTCGTGACTGCTGCCCTGCAGGCCCGGGGCCTTGCCGTTGTGGATGTGGGTGGGGTACGGGCCGGTGGGCGTCCCCGAGCTCAGGGGACTCCCGTCGGCCCCTGCCGTGTCCGCAGCGCTCTGCGCCAGCCTCATGACCTCCTCCTCCTCTACCGGCCCGTCAACCACAGCACTGAAGCGCCGCTTCACCCGAGCAGCTCCCATCATGCACTTGGTATTCCCAGTCTCAGAAATATACAGACGTATCCAGTATTCCTGGAGTGTAGTGTCTTGGTTGGATACTACTGTCGTAAATGAACAGATGTGTTGTTTTAGTTCAAAACAATAGATCACTGTTTGTAGTCAAAAGGTGTCCTGTGCAAATGTGCAAATCCATACAAGCCAACGGTAACCACGAGATGATTCCATTCAGGGCCACTGTTAGTCCATCTCCCACTGGAGAAAACATGTACTGTTTTAGGATTCTGAGAAAAATGTTCAGCAGGTCGTTAAAAGTTTGGACAGAATTACATTCACAGTGTCCACAAACCAATATACTCACTGAAGAACTCACAATGTATGTTAGGTTGAAGAAGGGTTCCCAAGATTCAAAATACACTGCGAGTCACAGGTTGCAGCTATGTAGGTAAGAGGATGGCTGGACTGAACTCAATATGCATCAAAGAGAAGCATGCAAGACCTGTTCCAATGTAATAATACAATACATGCTAGAAGGTGGAAAGGTAGCAGGAAAAGTGGAGATATATATAATGGACAACAAAATGAAAGACGGAGACACAGAAAGGGTTTACATCGTAAGGCACTAACTACTACACTTCCTATGTCATGCAAACACAGGATAATGGACCCGCAGGTACTGTTTGACATAGAACATAGTCAAGGTAGGGTTTGGTCAAACAGCAGAAGAAATCAATTCAGATGCCTCTGCCATGCATTGTAGAGCAAGCTAATTAACATGCTGATTCTTACGATCCAAGATCTCCACAGCGGTACGACCAGAACACGAACAGAAAAAATACAGTCCAGTTGTTGAAATCCATTTGGAGCTCTGCTCATATTTGATCATTCAATCACAAAAGGACAAAGAAATACAGCTAATGCTTTACTGGAGAAATGTGCAGTATGTGTAATGTGCACTCACTTAATCTCCTGGTCTTAGTTGACTGTGAACAGTCCTGTACCTGTTATAACATAGTCTTCACAAGTGAGATCAACACTACCTTTGGTCATTAACAGCCTCTCAAATCAACCTCCCATTGTCCAATTAAAACACACTCTTGTGTGTAGGTTCAGGTTACTGCTATTACAATTGGGTATCCCAACTTTTCTATTGTCTTATTTACTGACTGCTGATCGCATTAAAATGTTACATTTGTTAAGTTCATATCTACCTTTGTGATACCAGAGTTCTCCTTCATTACAGCTGTAGATTAAAAACATCCAAGTGGCAGAAAGATGAACAAGAGGGTGTGAAACACTGACAGGGGAGGGTGACACACAATTCACAAGAAAGACAGAAAGAGATTACTTGTGTGATATGTTTGACAGCTCTGCAGAAAACGCTGCAAATTTAATGCGGAATATGCAACGCTATTGATACGGTTGAAAAACACCAATCGCCTAGACATCTTGCCTAATGGTTCACCCAAGGTCAAGTAGGAAATAGTTCACAGTTGTCTAGTCCGGGATATTATTTCCAAATAGTGATTAGCTGTGTTAGCTGGAGAACACATACACATTTAAACTCACGTGAACAAGGTCCCCTGAGAGGAAGACCAAAACATTTAGATGTGACCAAGAATGTATGGAATTAAGCTGGAGATGATACCGTCTGGTTGTAAATGAAGTCCTTTCAAAGGACACAGAGCATGAAGTAGATTTTCTTTAAATGGACCAGGCATGTAGAGTTCTAAGATGCATAAAAGAAGTGCATAGGGAGAGGGAGTCAATACACATCACAGGCTTTGTGGGGTGAAAAAACAAAATCGACATCGGCAATCGAGTCCAGCTCGTCATAAGTCTATTACCTTCTAAAACACCTTTCTGGAGACGGGAGAGAAATCTACTCTCTCCTGTCCTCTGTCAGGGAGATTAGACAAGATGGGGCCCCGATCTGTGACCCAGCCAAACAATATGGAAACCCATGTCATTTAAACAGCGACGGAAGTGCTCAAACCCAACATCTATAACAAGTGGAAATGGGGAAAAAGATCCCTCCTGAAGTGAGACGTAACATAAGGGTTCATCTTCACTGGCTGGCCGTATTCCTTCTCTCAAACATGTCCACTGGAAGCACTGGGCTTTGGTCAAGCAGGAATATCTCCATCGCCAGGTTTCACTTACTTCTGGAAAGTAAATGAGAAGAACAGGAAACAGTTACAAATATTGGTAAAGATCCATGTATGTATTAAAATATATATATGATGTAAAACAAATGATATAAATTATAAATAAATTATATATATATAAAACCCTATCTCTATAGGGTTATGAAAGCATAAAAAGATTATTCAAACATACATTTTAATTAGAAACTAAATTTCTTCTGGTATCTTCATGGTTCCTTTTGAAGAGATCCAAAAAACAACATATTTACTCCTTCAAGAATGTGTGGAGGGCTTCTTCACAGCGTTGACTCCAAACCACATTTACTGTGAGGAAACAGCCAAAGTCCAACTGTGCAGTCATGGTGTCTGTAAAGGAAAAGGAAATAAAAGTCCTCGGAAGATGATTATCATTAACCAATAAATGGTGGCCAGGACAGTGATCCTCATTTGGCATTCATAACAAACACATTACACAAAGCCATGATTAAAATGCTCCATGGATGAATGATCCAAAGATTAGAAAGAAGACAAAGCTGTCATTAGATACTATATATCATTTTAAAAGAGAAATGGATTCATAGTGCTTAGTGTGTAGTCATTTAGAGTAAGATGAGACGAGCAGTGTATACATAAATAAGTAATTATGCTACACATACTGCCATGATTGGATGCCAAGATAAAAAATAGAATCTGAGAATAATTGATGATATGTCATAATAATATATCAGTACAAATGTCAGTGTCTATGCTGTCTGGTAGAAGTGATGTATTGGATCGATACTGGGCGATAATCGATCATTTTCTCTCTCTTCATTGGGAACAATTGAAAAAAGATGTAGGGACAGAGACCCAAAATGGAGTGCGACGGCACAGGTTAGTCTCCATTTTAAAACACAAGTCAGTGGTGGGGTAGGGACGCCTGACGTTCCTGACAAAGATGAACATGGTTGCTTAAGACACAAGATTTCAGCTGCCCTAAATTCAAAAAGATCTCTTCTCCAAAATCCATTTGAGAGGAGAAATTCATTAGACACGAAGTTGTAAATGAAATGAGCCACACACTGTGGCTGTTACACTTAAAGTGTCCAAGACGGAGCTCCATACGTCCATACACACTTGTGACGTCGAAGTGCCTCGGAAAAAGGCACTACATTACGGTGTTATTTTAGTAACAGTGACGAAAACTTTTCAGTTCTGCTCCCTCGCCCCTGGCCCCACCCCTTTTGTGTGAGAACAATAGGGACATAAAATAATTGACGACCCTACTGAATATGAGCAACAAGGCCCCGTGGCCTAATGGATAATACATCAGCCTCTGGATCTTGGAATTGTCGATTGGAGTTGACTGCCAGCTAATAGGTTTTACGTTATATTCCTAATGCTTTCAGCCTGCCAGAAATGTCTCTCTGAGTAAGATGCCCAAACCCTACCTACTCCTTGAATTACATGTAAAGCCACATGTCCATGCTCAACACCAAAAGAGCTCAGTCTTGGTGTTGCCATTCATTCCCTATGGGATGACTGTCAGGGTAGTGTTAGCGCTACCCCAGGTGCTACAACGCCGTGACGTCCATGCGAAGCCAAACGGAACATAAGCTCAGAGAAACCCCAGTTCACATCGCCCAGAATTAAAAGGTTCTTAACTTTGACTTCAGTCTCTTGATAAAACAGTTGAGGTTATTATAACAAACGTCATAGACCCATGGACCAACGTAAATTCAGTTTTAGCTACAGGCCCACCACGGTCACATTTAGGATCTTGGGATGATGCTCCTAACCCATTTCCTAAGGGACGGCAGTTAAACCTCAACATAGTGTTAGCGCTACCCTACTGAAGATTCCTGCAGGCCCCTGTGGCCTAATGGATGAGGCATCAGCCCCCAGGTGATCCTCAGTGCTCTCAAATTGCCGGAAGGTCTGTATGAGCAAGATACCGAACTTCTTGCCCATAGTGTTATTTAACAGTGTCAAGAAATACCTACTAGTCTGTAAAAGCTCTTGGTTGCCATGCAAGCAGGACGGACCAAACACAGGGAATTATACTCCTAGAAATAGCCTGTGATGATGAAATTGCCCTCGGCAGTGAGCTTCACACAACCTCTATGGGTTGGATTTTGACAGGGGATCCTCAGTGCTCTCAACCATCCAGAAGGTCTGTATGAGTAAGATACCAAACTTCTTCCATGAAATCCTTTTCAAAAAAGAAAGTCATAATGAATTGTTTGCATTGCTAGGATGTATGTGTGAATGATGTTATTGTGTTGATCAATATATAAGGCCCTGCGTCATCAGCCTCCAGAGCTAGGGATTGTGGATTCAAGTCCCA
>OMKP01069362.1:0-12168 GCA_900302375.1 Bathygadus melanobranchus | reverse complement strand
CAGCCTCATCTCTACCGGCATTTGCAACACTTGCAATAATTTTATTTTATTGATTTTTAATTAATTTTGAAGCGTTCTAGACGCCACAGAGCTGCCTTGGTCGCCGTCCGCCATTGTCGTCTTTTGTTGTCGTCACTGCTGCATTGCATTGTGGGATATTTAGTAGTGTCCAGTGCTTCATGCTGTAATATTTACCGGAAATAGTATGCACCTCGCGTACTATTGAGTTCTATAGTATATATGTAGTATAGCTAATATGCACACTTAAATATTTGTGTATTTATCGCAAGTCATATCGTCATCGCAATGTTGAACAATGTTATCGCACATCGCAGATTTTCCTCATATCGTGCAGGCCTAATTACCCTAACTACCACAGGTTGTCTCAAAAGTCAATCTTTTGAGACAGCTCATTTGTGAGTTATTTTGTATCTAATGACCCTCTCCCCATGCCCGGTGTCCAGGTGAAGAACCACCTTTGGCTGTTTGTCAACTGTCTGATCGAGAACCCCACCTTCGACTCCCAGACCAAGGAGAACATGACCCTGCAGCAGAAGAGCTTTGGCTCCACCTGCTCCCTCAATGAGAAGTTCATCAAACAGGTACAGAGAACCATACGTGTTTCTATCACCACCTGTCAAACACATGGGCCGTTCAGAATGCATTTTCATTGGCAGGGATCACATTTTAATAAAAAGCTGTGAGTGTGTGGACGGACATCAACAGACGTAAACAAAAAACGCTCGTACTCACTTCAAAGTTCTGAATTGGGTGCCGTTACTCGTCCTCAGGCGACGGGCTGCGGGGTGGTGGAGAGCATCATGAACTGGGTGAAGTTCAAAGCCCAGACCCAGCTCAACAAGAAGTGCTCTGCAGTGAAACACTCAAAGATCAAGGGTGTGCCCAAGCTGGACGACGCCAACGACGCCGGTATGTGACGTTGGTGTTAAAAAAATAATTAAAAAAAAGCTTTACGCAGAAGGTCGCTAAATGTCCGACATCGCCCCCTGTAGGTGGGAAGAACTCGTCGGGCTGCACGCTGATCCTGACCGAGGGGGACTCGGCCAAGACACTGGCCGTGTCCGGGCTGGGAGTGGTGGGCCGGGACCGCTACGGGGTCTTCCCTCTCCGGGGAAAAATGCTCAACGTTCGGGAGGCCTCTCACAAACAGGTTAGGAGCCCCACCCTGGTCCTGATCTGTTAATGTACTCGTCCTTCACGACGCGATGTGGTTAACACTCAAGGTCTCAAAGTCGGGCGTTTGGTTCTCCAGCACGTCAAGTTTAAAGCATACACAAAATCACCCATAACGTAACACACTGTTTATTGTTTTTCTTGGGACAGTACTGCAAATCTATTTAGTATAAATCGTAATTATGCTCTTTTTGTTTGATAATGTAAAGCTTATGAAGCTTTAGCACTTGGGACCATGTTTCGTTGACCTCTCTCCCCTCCCCTCGCCAGATCATGGAGAACGCAGAGATCAACAGCATCATCAAGATCCTGGGTCTGCAGTACAGGAAGAACTACAGCGACCCAGATTCCCTGAAGAGCCTGCGCTACGGAAAGCTCATGATCATGACAGATCAGGTGTGAACACAGCCTCCTCCTCCTGCTATTGTCTGCCAGGACTCACCTGTTTTTTAATTATTTATTATAAAGCGCATTGTTATGATGTTGTTTTGTGACTTTGGTCGTAATGCATTGACTTGATCTTGTCTCGTCTTCCTTGTGTTGCATCTTGCTGTTCTGCTGATAGGATCAAGATGGCTCCCACATCAAGGGCCTCCTCATCAACTTCATCCACCACAACTGGCCCTCCCTGCTGCACCATAACTTCCTGGAGGAATTCATCACGCCCATCATCAAGGTACTGGTTAACCAACCGTTTCCATCTGTTGATGACGACAGCCGTTAGTGCCAATGATCAGCTGTGCTTTGGAGAGCTGCAGTTGAATTTCAGGCAATTTCACTTCTTGCTCTGTTACCCGAATTGGTAGCGAACACTGCCATCTGCTGGTGAAATATTGAACTGACTACTCCCCGACTGTTCATATTGTGCTATGGCTAGACACTTACCCATACAAATTATGTATTATTTTTTGTATATCTCTTATCGCACTTTCTATTTTAACTCCTTATATGAATCCTCTTAGGCCACTCTGAAGAAGACAGTGTTGTCTTTCTACAGTATCCCAGAGTTCAACGAGTGGAAGGACAACCAGCCCAACTTCAAATCTTGGAAAGTGAAATACTACAAAGGTTTGTCTGAGACCCCTGTGTGGTAGTAAGGCCCAACAAGTAAGCCATCCGTTCATTCGGGAACCTTTTTTGGAAGAGCGTTGCCGTGTGTGTGCAAAATGATGTCTTACGGTAGTTTTGGGGCGTTTTCAGGTTTGGGTACCAGCACGTCGCAGGAAGCCAAGGAGTACTTCTCGGACATGCAGAGACATCGCATTTCCTTCAAGTACGCCGGCCCCGAAGACGACGAGGCTATCACCCTGGTGAGCTAGATCTGTCCACCACCAAATCCTATTGTTCAAACTACTCATGCGCAGATGGGACCAAAGCTTGACCGATACTCCAGTCTGATACCAGTGTTTATTTCCATCGAGTCTTCCATCAGTGGTCGATACGTCTGCACAGTCCTCAGTGTATTCTCTTCGGTGAATAGTGCCAGTGCTGTCAAAACTTTGATAGCGCTGGAAGCCGCGTGTCTTCGTAAACTCTTAGGCTACATTGACGCGACTCCTGTCTCCCTTTCCCCGCCTACCAGGCCTTTAGCAAGAAGAAGGTGGAGGAGCGTAAGGAGTGGCTCACCAACTTCATGACAAACCGCCGTCAGCGCAGAGAACACAACCTGCCTGAGGTAAAGTATAGTCTCTGGGCCACCCGCCCGTCTTTCATCTGCGTGTGTATTATGAAGCATGAAGCCCTTGCTCTCTTCTCCGCCTGTATAACCTGGGTTATCTGCTCTCGTGCAGGAGTACCTGTACGGTCAGGCCACCAAGTCCCTGTCCTACAACGACTTTGTCAACAAGGAGCTGGTGCTGTTCTCCAACTCGGACAACGAGAGATCCATCCCCTGCCTGGTGGACGGTGAGTCACCCAGGTCTCCGCAAAGGCATTTGTGTTTAGCACACACGTTTATACACACCGACACTCGAGACTGCAAATAGTCAGATTTGGAGCCCCTCCCCTTGTGTGTGCATGTTTTTAAGGAACAACTGGGCAGCGTAGCTAAAGCAATCTGAAGGGTTAGTCGATTTTAATTTGTATTTTTGGGGGTTCTAAAGTGCATACAAGTAGGAAGTGCACATCAAAGTAAGCCCAAAAGACGAGCTAAAAGAGTGTGATTAACGATGTCCTTTTTCTGGTTGGCGAGGGATTCTGCAGAAGGGAGCTGCGGTGCGTGATTGCCCGTGGGTTTAGGTAGAAAGGGGAAATGCCTCACACTGTATATTGTACGTTTCTTTTGCAGGATTCAAGCCGGGCCAGAGGAAGGTGCTGTTCAGCTGCTTCAAGAGGAACGACAAGCGGGAGGTGAAGGTGGCCCAGCTGGCCGGCTCGGTGGCAGAGATGTCCGCCTATCACCATGGAGAGGTCGGCACCAGGGGACATCAAATCTGAAAAAAAGAGTGGATCTTTTCTTGTGTTGAATAGGATACCCAAGGCCCCTCATGCAGGGGCTTTGGGTAGGATAAGGGACATGTTACTTGATGTTTGTTAAGATATTACTTGGCCTTTGTTGGAGCTTCATTTCATAATGAAAGACAAATGAGCTTTGTGGCCAAAACAAACCAACATTTATTTTGCAAAAACATTGCTAAATTGCCATTTATCGATGTAGTTTTAGGGAGCACTATTGATATCCTTCCATTAGAAACGGTGGTGGTGTGTGTTTCAGGTCTCTCTGATGATGACCATCGTCGGCCTGGCTCAGAACTTCGTAGGGAGTAACAACTTGAACCTGCTGCAGCCATGTGGTCAGTTCGGCACCCGGCTGAACGGCGGCAAGGACTCTGCCAGCCCTCGATACATCTTCACCATGCTCAGGTCAGCAGCATCCATTTTGGATCAGGCACTGAGCGACTGCACTTCAACCAGATCACTGCTCCGCAGTGTAGATTGTAAAATAAATGCAATGTCTCTGCACTGTCTATACAGTTACATTTAGAGCATTTGGCAGACGCTTTTATCCAAAGCGACTTACAAAAAGTAACACATTTGTCGAAAGAGGGAGACAACAATTCCAATCACATTAGACAGTGTTTTGGAATAAACGTAGAACATACTTTAAAAACAAATCTCCCTCCCCTCCTCCTGCAGTTCCCTGGCCCGGCTGGTCTTCCCTCTGGTGGACGACAACCTGCTAAAGTACAACTACGACGATAACCAGCGGGTGGAGCCCGAGTGGTACATCCCCATCCTGCCCATTGTGCTGGTGAACGGCGTGGAGGGCATCGGCACCGGCTGGGCCAGCAAGATCCCCAACTATGGTGTGCAAGAGATCGTCAGCAACCTGATCCGCATGCTGGACGGGGAGGAGCCCCTGCCCATGGTGAGTCGTTTTGGCGTCTTGTGGATATGTTTAGTTTGAAGTTGTTGGGGTTTTTTGTTCACATCTTGGACCCAGGGTTCAAAATGAACTTTTTCTAATTATTTTCCATTTTTTTTACCTGCCAAATGGTCAAATATCTCTGCCATTGACTGGTGGCAGGTGTTCATTTTGGACCCTGCTGCACCATTTCATTTACATTTAGGGCATTTGGCAGATGCTTTTATCTAAAGCACCTTACAATAAGTACATTTGTCGATAGTAAAACAACAATACATATTGCTGACGGTTCAGCGATAAATTAAAATTCAGATTTGAATAGAATAAGTTCCAACAAATGTAATTTCAATTTCAATAAAAACTCTAGGTAGGTGGTTTTAAGTCATACAAATTCAGTTGACTGAATGTATACAATGCTTACATAGCAGCGTAGTGTTAAGGACTCCCAGCAGAAAGGTTCTGGGTTGGAACCTAAATGACCATTAGTCTACCTGCTGTAGGCGTCCTCGAGCAAGAGGCCTAAACCCTCCCTGCTGCAAAACGATATGCATCCAAATATAGATGACTGCCAGCTTTGGATAAAAGCTTCTGTTGTAGAAACGAAGTACGATAGTATAGTACAGGGATGAGCCGTCTAAATCTTTCATTACCAAACCTCTCATTGCCAGTCTCACTCTGTAGTTAATCAGGTCTCTTCCTTTTTCTTTTTGGTATCTAGAATATAAACCATAACCATTATTTTGCCCACGGCAGCTTCCCACCTACAAAGGCTTCCGTGGTGCCATCGATGAAGTGATGACCAACCACTACTTGAACAGCGGAGAGGTGGCCATCATCGACTCCACCACCATCGAGATCTCCGAGTTGCCAGTGAAAACCTGGACGCAGGTTAGTCGTACTGGCGTGCGTTCTGCTGACAGGCAACCAGAGCTACCTTTTTTGTTTTAACAACATTCAATGTTGTGTACAAAAATAGGGAATAATTGATTTTTTCTTTTTTAAGTTTAGACTTCATAGATATGTTTGTATGTTTCCCTGTATTTAGGGAACAGTCCTTTGATATCATCGTTATTCACCAAGATATTTAATGAAGTATTTAATTGAGGTGCTTTTTGGGGATGTTGGACTCCCAGTTGTAAGATTCTGTGTTCAAACCCCTGATGTCCGCATCCTTGATCATAATTCCGTGCCCCTACCTGGTCATGTGATCTGGATGTGAATCTAAACACGTTGGATAAAAGCTAATCCCCCATGATCCTCCGCGGTCCCCACAGTCCTACAAGGAGAACGTCCTGGAAGCCATGCTGTTGGGCACGGATAAGATTCCCGCTCTGATCACGGACTACAAGGAGTACCACACGGACACCACCGTGCGCTTCGTGGTCAAGATGACGGAGGAGAAGCTCATGGAGGCAGAGGCAGCCGGCCTCCACAAGGTCTTCAAGCTCCAGAACCCGCTCACCTGCAACTCCATGGTGAGGAAGTCCCACTGTCACTTGCACTCGCTCACATATTCACAGACATGCATACAAACACACACCTGCCCTGTTCTTGTACGTCTGAGCAGTGTACACTTGTCTTCTAGGGCGTTTTGAAGGCCGTCTAAAACATTGTAATCTATTTCCAGGCCATGCAATGGGCTGGACTCTTCTTGTGAGTCAGGCATTTTATTAAGGCTACCAGCCAGGTCCATAGCCTACAATCTAGAGCTGTGGTGTCCATTCCAAGGTCTGGGCTGAGAACTACAGGAAACTAAAGGGAGTGTTTTTATGTTGGGCCTCATACACTCTGTGACTCCTCTGCTGGAGGAGATGGGGCTTGCAGGGTTCCCTGTTTAATACCGGGATCAGACCGCACGACATCTGTGCCTTTGTGTCAAATTAGGCGATTATTCCACCATTCAAATCTTAATGCACACGATCTTGGAGCACACTACACACTTGTGGCCCAGGCCTTCAGTCTTCACAACGTAGCATCAAGTTTACTTGCTCTTCGTAGAGAGGCATTCATGCTGGGTTTTCACCCCTGCTGGTTTTGCACATATACCATTTCATGCATTTTTCATATATTTTCACTTGCTTATCTCAACCAACCCTATCAATGTCTGCTCTTCAGGTGCTGTTCGACCACGCGGGCAGCCTGCAAAAGTACGAGTCAGTGCTGGACATCCTGAAGGATTTCTTTAAGCTCAGGCTGAAGTACTACGGTCTGAGGAAGGAGTGGCTGTTGGGCATGCTGGGGGCGGAGGGTTGTAAGCTCAGCAACCAGGCCCGCTTCATCCTGGAGAAGATCCAGGGAACCCTGGTCATCGGTGAGTCGCCCCTAACCGCTGTTTTTATCCCCCCCCATGAATCATGCTGTCCGTTTATTAACCGTTTATTTGGTTTTTTTGCCCCTCAGAGAACAAGCCCAAGAAGGAGCTGATTTCCATGCTGCAGCGGATGGGCTACGACTCAGACCCCGTGAAGGTCTGGAAGAGTGCTCAGAAGGTAGGACTCCTCCCACTGTTCCTCTACTTGGGATGGAACTCAAACACCCCGCACTAGCAACTAGAATGTCCACACTAGCTACTAGAATGTCCATACGGCAATAGGAAATGTGCGTGTGTTATGTTACAGATGATGAAAATTAGTACATTTGAGAGAAGAGAAGAAAAATCCAGGTTTAACCACTGATCGTCACCGATATTTTGTGCAAGAATAGAAAGTTCTTCTGATATTTTTGTAACTTGATGTTAGTAAATAGGCTGCAGCACAGTTGAATATTCACACATTCAAGCCTCTCTTTAGTTGTTGTCTGTGAGCTTCTTATTGTTAAAAACTCTGTGTTGTGACAGTAATTAACCTTAGTCAAACCAAGTCAGTCAGTCAAACCATGCCGTGTTGGGTCCTTGAATTTGATATTTTAAGAAGGTGTGGAAACAGTGTTGGTAAGTTCACTGGCCATCCTGTAATCTAATTCACTAAACGCTTGGCACCCGTGAATCATGGGGTGCGTTCCAAAACAACAGCTCTTTCTTCCTTTCACCATACCTTCCAGGCTAAATGAGTGTGTGTGTGTGTGTTCAGACTGAGGAGGAGGTGGAGGGTGGCGCAGGCGACGACGAGGAGGAGGTGAAGGAGGACACCAGCGGACCAGACTACAACTACCTGCTCAGCATGCCCATGTGGTTCCTCACCAAGGAGAAGAAGGAGGAGCTGTGCAAGCAAAGGGACGCCAAGGTCTGCTTCTTTGAGGGTTGTGACGTAGTTCCTCGCGGTGCCTTCGCTAATGTTGAGCTGTCGATCAGTCTAGTTTGTCTAGGGCTGCAGCCAATATGTTTTATTTATTGTCGATTTGTTTATTTTTAATATAAGGGTTAGGGTTAGGCCCCTGGTATTGCTGCTTGCGGGTTTTTGAGTTCACCCAAACAACTTTACAGTCGACACTGCACTGCTTTTAAAAACACAACCACAAACAGCAGTGTTATCCTATTGGCTGCCAGCTGAGGTAGAGAGACCGTAACAGCATGGATAGATGTGAATCAAAGTCCAGCTGGTTTGACTGGATTTTAGCGGTTTGGGACAGAACCGCTGATCCAAACAGCTTCACACTCGGCACTGCACTCACTTAATACAGCAATACACCTGCCGAATTTGAAGTCGATCGGATTAACGGTGTTTCGCGCTAGGCGAAACACACCCCTCCCTCTAACTATATAAATACTTTGGTCTCTAAAACGTCAGAAATGATGGGAATCATCAAATTAAAGTGTACTAAGCACTTGATGGTTATGATCTGAAACAAAGGAACCAAGCAACCAAATATTAGCTTCTTTTTTTTTTTAAAGCTACATGGTACAAATGTTTGATATTTTTTAATTGATAAATGAGGTTTTCACTGATATTTTTTACTTGATAATATTCACCAGTAAGTGCAAACCCGATGGTTTCTTGACTCTTTGTCTACACTACTCATCTGACCCCAATGTTGTGTCCAACAGATGACCGAGCTCAATACGCTGCAGAAGAAGAACGCACCAGATCTGTGGCGAGAAGACCTTGCTGCCTTCACTGAGGAGCTGAAGGTAGGGGGACCCGTCACCAGGAACCCACCTGCTTACCTACCTGCCTACCTAGAAGGACCTTCCGCTCGCAGACATTAAAACATCTCAAGTCCTTCTCCCTTCTGTTAAAGTGAAGGTTGTGTCCCTGTTAACTGTGTTAACCATGTAGCCGTTGTTCTGTCCAAAGACTTCCACATAGTATAACAGTACTGCCTCAACACTATATTTTAAATCGGGGCTCTAATTGTTTGCTGCAGAATAATATTTTTTCATGTATGTCTGCATTGGTCCATATATTGTTTCACCTTCTTATACTTGGCGGTTCCCTTTTTGAACCATGAATTTAAATGACTTATTTTAGGATGTACCCTCTTTTTTTTCCCAAAATGTGATTCTTGCCGACATAAAGTGCTCTGAATGTCCTTTTGTGTTGCGTGGGTGCTCTTTGGTAAGTAAATGTGACCTGTGAACCCCCCCCTCCAGAACGTGGAGCAGAGGGAGAAGGAGGAGAGCTCGTCCGTGCCGGTGGTGAAGGGCAAGGCGGGCCGGGGCAAGGCGGTGAAGGTGAAGCAGGAGACGATGCCCACGCCGCAGGGCCGCCGCGTCATCCCCCGCATCACCACCGCCATGAAGGCCGACGCCAGCCGTAAGGCCGGCGTCGGGAAGGCCGAGGGCAAGCGGGTTCGCAAGGTCAAGGTAGGCACTCCTCCTCCTCCTCGGGCTTCGTCGTTGTTCTTCTGACTTTAGATCCCTGGGCCAGGCACAATAATTGTTTTAGCTCTATGATCTTGTTTTCGTAATCGACGGAACCCAAAATGCATAGTAATTGAAAGTAAAATGTGATGAATTGCCCGGGCCTGGTTCTGGCTCTTCTACCACAGAGTGACTGTATTAGTCTGACTTCTCAAGTGTCTTGATTTATCATGAGCCATGTGTGACTGCATGTGGACCTACCCGAAGCTGCACTCCAAGATGAATGACATCTGTGTCAGAAAGTGTGACTTGGGCCGTTGTTATGCCCTGTTATAAATGTAGCGTTTATGAATAGTGTTCAATTCTTTGGTGTTGATCGGCCATCCGGTGTTCCGGCAGCCATTACAGCTGCATGTTGACGCTCTCCACGTATTCAGTATTAAAGTCAGTAGTGTAAAATCCAAAGTCTAACTCTTACGTTGCTCCGTGTCTCCAGACTGAAGAAGTGGTGATGAAGATGGAGTTTGACGGAGAGGAGGAGGAGGAGAGCACATCAGTGGCTGTTCCCCTCGCTAAGAGAGTCAGGGCCTCGGCCAAGGAGAAGGGTGAGGATGACTACCATGTTATTGTAGACTGAACTGACTTAACAAGTAAAATTGCAGTTACAGAAGTTGTCAGACTATTATCAACGTGCATTTTTTAAAATACAACTCGGGTTGGAACAAACTCTGTAGAGTGGGTGGTTTCAAAGGTCTGGACCCAGGCAAAATTGATACCTCAATCAAAAATAGTAGGCTATATACATGGATATATACAAATAGATGCATAAATAATGACAAAATAAATATTTAATATTCCCTAACCAGGGTTCAGATCCCATCCCCTCTTGGATCCTGAGCACTTGTTTGTCTGGACTTCCTGGCACTTAAAAACATTACTTACTCATCTTATCCTGGCTATCTCGCTGTTTACCAGCAAGGGGTCAACCTAGCAATTATGAGTGCTTGAAACGTCTATTCAAATACTTACTGTACCATCAGCGACATATTGTTTCACTCGTCTCAGACAAATGTACTTACTGTATGTCGCTTTGGACAAAAGGGTCTGCTATATGCAACAATCAACACAGAAAAGTGTCCATGTAGCCCACCACTGACCTGCTCTACAGAATTATAATAAATAACATATAAATAACACAATCTGCTTTCTTCAGCTGCGCCCAAGACAGGCAAACAAACCACTCTGCAGTTCAAGTCCTCGACCACTAAGAAGGGCCCATCGTTCGGCGAGGATCATTCTGAGGAAGACGGCGAGATGGACGAGCCTGTGGCCCCCGGCGAGATGGACGAGCCTGTGGCCCCCAGGGAGAAGGTCGAGCGGAAGACCAAAGGTGAGCCTCCCCTCACCTTTTTGATGAACGGATCAGTGGTTAAAGGGGATAGGTATCGGCCTCAATAATCCAGATTTTTGTCAAATGAGTGTTTTTGATATGCAATGTTAAACATTTGCCATTCTGCACCAGAGTGCGTAGTATGACGACCAAGCGTTGTTGCAGACCAAGCGTTGTTGTGGCGCTGTGTCAACTGAACATCCAATTCAACCTTTCCTTATGTTGGTCAGCCTCAGGCTGAAGTTGTGTAACCAATATACACACACACACATACAGCTGTCATGTCATTAATGCAATCCATTTGTCATCGTCGTCGTGGCTTCACCCCAGCCGCCATCAAGTACAGCATGTCGGACAGCGAGGACGAGTTCGACGACTGGGGGAAGTCCAGCGCCCCCAGCCGGAGGGCGGTCGTGAGCGACGACAGCTTCCAACCCGAGGCCAGCATGGTGGCCGACAGTGACCTTGACTCCCCGCCCCCCAAAGCTCCACAGCCAATGTGAGTCGGGAGGCCCAGGCGGGGAAACGCGGGAAATGCCGTGGAAAGACGTCTTCCCGTGCTGACATTTTCGTTGCTCTGCTGTGTCTCGTTCAGGAAGAAGGCGGCTAGGAGCAAACCCACGGCGGTGAAGGAGTCGAAGAGCAAGTCGAGCTGTAAGTGAAACTCAGGACTCATCTGTATAGATTTGTATTAATTTATTATGCTATATAGATATCTATATCTCTCTATCTAACTCAAGACTCACCTGGACTCTGCATAGCTTCCCTCCTTAACCACCACCTCTCCTCCCTAACCCACTCCCACTTACCCAACCAGGGTTTGAATCCCATCCCCTCTTGGAGCCCTAGCACTTATATATTTGTACGTCCTTGCACTATAAATAGTACTTAGCCAGGATAAATGCTACACAATGCTATCTTGCTGTTTACTAGCAAGGGGTCAACCTACAATTATGAGCTTGAAACTTGCTCTATAAAGTGTCTGGTAAATGTAAATATTTATATCTATGTGTATATATGCGTTAAGAAATGCACATTTAAAATGGTTCCCAAGAAAACGCACCACAGCTTACTCTGCAGGTGAACTATGGCTTCTATGTGTATCGTAGAAGGCGTTCCCTGACCTCCCCTTTTAATCAATGTTTTCATTTGATGCTACTTCCAGCTCAGTCTGATAACGAAGTGGTGAGCTCTAAGCCTCCAGCCAAGGCCAAGGCAGCAGCGCCCAAGAAGACCACCGCCGCCAAGAAGGCCCCGGTGGCCAGGAAGAAGGCAGCAGGTACAGCAACACCCCTGGCTCTGTACTCCCTGGGTGCTGCTGGGCTTTTTAAGTGTATATCTGAGTCTGCTAGGTTTTCAGGCAGGTGTTCTCAGAGGACACATTACTAGTAGTGTTCATGATAGTTGTTGTTATATTGTATTGTTTGTGCTGTATTTGTTATTTTAACATTGATATCTGATGTGAACACTGTATGGGTGGGG
>OMKP01069355.1:0-11263 GCA_900302375.1 Bathygadus melanobranchus | reverse complement strand
CACCCCTCTCCATCAAGGACTTGTTAGTTAGTGTTGTACTGTTACATCACTGGTTATTCTCGCTGGTTATACATTTTATAACCAGCGAGAGGTTTTATAGTCTACAGAACAGTCATGTTGTTGTCGTTGTTGGGACAAATCCTCAGTCAGGGGCAGCCATTTACTCACTATTTGTTTGTTTGACCTTATCTGTGAAATGTTTTGGTTTGGTTTTTCATGTGATTGAACAAAGTACATGGTGGTGTCCATTTTTGGATTTGCCATCGATTGTACTCTCGTTTAACGTCTTTTTTATTTTTATTGAAACTTCTGAAGTGTCATTCCTGAATCGATGTAAACTCTTGTGTCTGGACCCAGTCATGAAGTGAGCGAGTGGGCTCATGTGGGTCCCGGGACAGAAGCGTTTCCCTGCGATGTGTTGGAGGCGTCGGCATAAGGACACTGGAGGAGGTCTTCTCATGTTTTCTATGGACACTGTTCATATTGTTAAGCACTCCCTTGATTTCAAACTTTTGTATACACCATAAAAAATATATATACAAAAATAAGCACATTAAAACAAGGTTACATGGATGAATGACCCAACTCTTTGAACTTTATCTATTTTTTACCCACTAGGCAAAGATGATAATTATGGAATATCTTTTACATGGTTTGCAGTCACACCTGGCATTAAAAGTGTAACTAATCACTAAAACGCACCTTTACAAATGTTTTTATTACTACTGTACTAATGTGCACTAATATTTCTAGTGCACATAACATTTTACCCTGTGAATGAGGCCCAGTAATCTAAAACTTGGTAATGCTACAAGAATTGGGAGAGACTTTTATTTATTTATTTATTACTTTTTTTTTTTTTAAAGCAATGGCCCATGTACAAATCTAGAATTCAGAGTCACGCAGACCAAGCAAGATCATGGGCATGTTGCTAATATTTCCTCACAAACGCTTTCTGAACAGAAAAACTGTCTGAGCGATACGGTTAAAAAAAACTTGGTTCAGTATTAGTGGGAATGCAAATTTCTGCACCACAATTTTCATTTTCACTGAAAAAATGTATCCATGTGACATTTGTTTGTCTATACCCAACATGTTTTCTTACATGTGTAGGTCAGGACATCTCTGCAGCACTACAGTACTTCATTTATAATAGCTAACATTTACATTTACACATTTCACCCATATAAAAAAAATGCAGCTCCTGTCATTTGGATAGTGCACTTCGCCATATTGCGATTTCAGCTTCGATATTTAAATTAATTCAGCCCTAATAACGACTATTCTGTGGTCCATGTGTTTTTCTTACTTTGCAGACGAGTTGTTGAGCCAATGGCCTAAGCCAATCTCCAGCCATACAGTGAATCTCTGGTTGAAGGGGTCTCTCGAATTTACTATGGCAGCTTCTGGCCCAAGACCACCATAGAAAATGTCTTTGAAAAGCCACGCCACAACATGAATGTTCCCTTGTAGTGTCCAAAGTGAGTATCTCTGCACCACCTCAGACACACACACACACACCGTTCTCCACCGACACATCCCAAGTTATATTTTTCAAAGTGTCGATTCGGGTACTTCATTAATCCTGAGAACCAATTGTTTGTCACAGTTGCACTGCTCAAGGTGGAAAATAACAATAGAAGTAAAATAAAGTCAAATGATAACGCTCGTGTGACCGTGGCTTTTGCTTCCCTGCTCAACATGGAACTATGCTGTCCTTACACCGCAGTGGTGGAATGACCTCCCGACAGAGGTCAGGACAGCAGAATCGCTAATCAGCTTCCACAAGAGACTCAGGACCCACCCATTCAGAGTCCACCTGGACTCTGAATAGCTTCACCCCCTACCCACCTCTCCTCCCCAACCCTTTCCCACCTACCCGATCAATGCTTGAATCCCACCCCTCCTGGATCCCTAGCACTTCAATGTTTGTACGTCCTGGCACTTTGTAGGATCCTGTATGCTGGTATGTCCCAGCACTTGAAATTGTACTATACGATGCTTTGCGTAGCATCTTATCCTGGCTACCTGGCTGTTTTACAGGAAGCTACCTAGCAATTGTAAGCTTGTAACTTGTTCTATTGACCTGGCAATCAGGAATGCTTGAAACTTCACGTGGCTGATACCTCCGGAGAGGTGCTCATGCTACGCTGACTGTCGTCTCCTTTCCTTTCCTTTCCTGTGATCTGCTCTTGTCAGCCCCCTTACAAGTTTATGGCTCCTCGTCTTCACTGCTACTGGACTCTCCAAACAGATCCCCCTCTGGTGTGTCTCTGGTTGCTGCGGCGACGGCCAGGGATGTCAGTCTGAGGTTGATGAGGGTGGGACTCTGGCTCAGGCCCAGCAGTAGCTCGTCGCCCAAGAGTGTCACACACTGGACGCGGGCGTCCGGGGAGAACACGGATAAGACACTCCCACCGTCCAGGTCCCACAGGCTTATCTTGTCTGGATGGTTGATTAAAAAAAAACCCACAAATCAAATCAGAAGTCAAATATCATCAACTGTTGATTGAAAACCCACATGGTCAATCTCTCTGTCATCTCTATGACAATTGACCAATCCAAGCCAAGAACAGTGGGTATTATATTCCTTATATCTTACATTTGTTTATTTTTTTCATTTTATTCATCGTTTTACACTTACACTTAGTCCTTTAGATTGTTTCCTTAGAGCAATTCTCAAGTGAGGTTGAGGAAAATCTACTTATACAATCAATATTGAACAAATTAAGTGTTTCATTTGTGCAGAATGGTGTATGAATGCCTTGGAAGGGACAAAATGACAATAAAACACTTTTTAAAAGTTATTAAATAAATCGTCCATGCCCATTGAACGGGTCTAATGTAAGAAATAATGTTATAAGTGCATGACACCCATTTCCCTTGCTTAACCACAGCACTGTAACAACCTCTTTCATTTCCCATTTTCTCACCTGAAAGGAGAAATGCTTTGGCTCCGCCCTCGGTCATATAAATCTGGCTTGATGTGCTGACTCTCAGATTCCAGTAGCCAGAGATACTCTTGTGATTTCTTTTGAAGGGGTCCCATACCTTCAGTCTTCAGACAGACACACAGAGATTTAATTCTTGCAGAATTGCAAACTCATTGGAAAATAATATGTTTACTGCTAGGGAAAGTTATGAGAAATACATTACTTGTTACTGTCTGTGACCCCGAAGGCAACTCGGCTTGCGTCGTCGGTGACTGCTACACAGCACACGCCAGGCTCGTTCCTCAGCCTCTTTCTAATCTAAAGGAACAATTTGAAAGAAAAAATGCACGTATTGGCCTCTAGATGTCAGTGTTCGGCTGCAAAAATTCACAGCCTAAATGACCCTCCAATAGACTTGGGCAGCACACACCTACTTGCGCCAGGCTCCATTGACTATAAATGAGTAGGCTGAGCGAAGGTGATGTTTTATTGAGACTACCGAAACTATGAGCTGTGTACGTCAGTGAACAGTCCCGGGAGCGAGAATAACAAGAACTTGACAAGAAGAGTTTATCAATGTAGGATCTAGCAATACAATATCCCAACTGTAACGCCACAAGGCCCAAATTGCTGAAACGGATACTGCTCCCTCCGAAGCATGCTGGGAAATCCTGCACATAGGCTACCGCTGTCGCTACAATGTTGGCTGTCATTTGTTCGGGAGCAAGGGTGGCGGCTAAATGTGAGCTGAAAGGGGCTTGACCGTGACCACTCACGGTTCCCGTCTGCAGGTCCCACAATGAGACGTAGGGGGCGCGCTGGGCCTGGCTGTAGTTGCTCAGCACCAGGTGGCTGCCGCCGTGGGTTACCGCCGACGTTCTGAGGCTCAGCTCGGACGCCCGGTCCTCCAGGGTGTGAAGGTGCTCCCGCGATGCCACGCCAAACACGTTGAGGTGGTGGGCGAAATAGGAGCACACGATCACCTGGAGAAGTTGGTGAAATAAATAGCTAAAAAAATTCAATGTGGAAATAAAACAAGATGGTAAAATTATTAATTGCATGAATTAAACTCATGAAAAACCATTAAATTGAGAAGGGGAGAGGGACAGGAAAGAGAGGCAAACAGGAAGGATAAATATCAATTTCATCATTGATTTAACCTTTTATTTTGTTGCTGAGCATCAAATATGTTTTTAACCGTAAAGCACCCCAATGTCTTGGGAGAGTAGAGCGCTAGAACAGTGCTAGGACCTGTTTGTTTCCGCTGAGGATGTACTGGTCGATGGCGTTGTATTTCTCTCTGTCCATCCTGCCCTGCTCCTCTCTGTCCCGCTGGGCCTCCCTCTCCAGCCGCCTCCTCCTGGACACCTGGCTCTCCGTCCGGATGTCCCACGGCATCACTGTGTCACAAAAGAAGCAGAAGAAGTCCTCATTATACACACGCTTTTATGATTTGCTATGGATATTGGGGGAAAAGGAAACATGGATTTGATTTCAAAAATCAAATAGAATTATTACATATTCTGGGAGGCACAGATTGTTTGAGCCCTTTGGCTAAAATTAATAATAAAAAAAAGTTTGATGAGTATGTATTTATGGGTGGCAGTAGCTCTGGAGGCAGAGCGGATGTCTGGCAACCGGAATGTTTCTGGTTAGACCCCCGGCTCCCCCTAGCTAAGTGTCGAGGTGTCCCTGAGCAAGACACCTACTGTAACCCTAACCCTAACTGGTCCTGAGCTGATGAGCTGGTTGTTACCTTGCATGGTTGACACCGCCGTCAGTGTATGAATGCGTGTATGAATGGGTGAATGTGAGGCAATGTAAAGCGCTTTGGCAAAACTGAGAAAATAGTGAAGATAAAAGAGATGAGAAGACATTGATATTTAGATCAATCAATTATATATGAATTGATTGATCAACAAATTACAAATTATACTCCAATAATAGCTATTAAATCGCACCTACAGCACCTATTCATTATACTGTATAGCAAATCTACAATAAACAGGAACAATAACAAACTAACTTGTTTTCTCTCTGGTGGCTGTTGTTGGAGGCTGTTGGTCTCGCGGGACGCTGCTGGACAGAAGGGACTCCTTGCGGGAGGGTTTTATCCGTTCTTGGATGTAGCCAGACTCCAGATCCCACAGAATCAGGTGATCCCTGCAAGAAACAATACAACCTCCTGAAAACTTAAAGGGCAACCAAACACAAAATGAAAACCACAGCGATAGCACCATCTATGGTGAGGAAATGGTTACTGCAACCCATTGCTGTGCTGGAGTGCCATATGATGTCACCTGCCACTGAAACAAGGGTGACATCCATGTTTTAGTGGCCATTCTTTTTCAGAATCTGTCCTTTTTCCTTTTGAGTTTTGCATTTCACCTCCCCACTACAAATTGACCTCAGTGTATAGCATTATGACACCATGGGCGAGTGCGTTTAAGTTAACATTAATCCCCCTGCTCTGACCTTGTCTCCGACAGGCCAAGGAGTATCCGTCCCTCCTCCAGGAGGTTGTACTCCTGCTGTGGACAGGGGACGACATACAGTCCAGTCTTCCTCCTTAGGTAACTCCTCTTCACCAGATCATATATTAAAAGTGTCTGGAAAATACAAAGTACAATATTAATAAAAAATGAAACACCCATTAATCAAAGGTGACATTTGAGTGAAGCTTAACGAGTAAGTAAGGGTAAGGTTTGGCAGTGTCAAAACACACATCACACTCGCTCAAGCAAAGGTGAGCATCCAATAGAAAACCACCACCCCGGAAAAGCGTTTTTAGTCGGACGTACCGAATCCCTTGTATTTCACAAATAATTTTGTACTTTAAACTTGAACTTTAAACATTTGAGTCAAAAACAACACTAATGTTCACCAGCACTTTGTGAGACCCAAACAATACAGAAAATAGGGATTTTTGGGTTTACCTCCCCTTTGTGAATGTAAAATGTTAGCTTATTTTGCTAGTTCATGTCTTGGCGGGATGAATGCAATCTTAAAAAGCAAACAATGACTGAAAGGTCGGCGGAGTGGCTGACCTGGAACACAAGTGCAGGGGTGTCTGTGAAGTGGGTCGTGCCCCTGTCCGTCAGGATATACAGTTTAAGGTCGTCAGCAAGCACCACGTCAGTGCTGCCGTAGAGGCCGTGCTCGACACGCACCGGCCGGCCCGCGTAGCGCCGCCGGGCCAGGTTCCACACGGAAACACTACCCACTCTTGTAGAATGGCATACCGCATACCTGCCAGCAGAGAGTCTCTTTTTAAACAAGTGAGGGCAGGGGAAAATGTGTGGCTATTGTGTTACCAGTGGTATCAGTGTCAAAATCAGCTCTCCTATTCCCCACCATGGTAGATGATGGCAAGCCAATGGCCACCAATATGCAGTCCATTTACCAATATGTTCTACTACATACAGCTAGATATTATAAACCAAATGCGAAAAAAAGATGTGTACAGTGATGACATGTTCCTCTACGGCACCAAAAATGTATATTTAGCTGGAATTGTGGCATATCCAATCATTGATTTGCTAATGCTCTTGATTAGTGAATTCATGTGAATTCATGTGAGCAATGTCAATTTGAGTGTCATCCACATAGTTGTGAGAAGAGATATTGTTTTTCACAAGTGGCCCAAGAATTGACTCTTGAGGAACACCACATGTAATTTTTCTTCACTCAGATATGCAGTTACCAATAGACACAAAATAATCTAAGTAAGACCGAATTTATGGATGTACCAGACTAGCTTTCTAGCCTAGCCAATTAATATGCTATGATCCACCACATCAACATCTCATTACTGTGTTCTGAGTTTGTACTATGATTGGCTTGGTTCATGTAATCTCTCTGTCTCAATCATGACAACAGGGAGTGGAGCGTTTAATTGGTAATTGTGAATGCAGACATTTATCAGTGCCAATGATAAAAGCAGGGAGGCCCGGTGTGCTGATGTCACTAACGTCACTAAACATGTCGGCTGATAGGGGGTCATGAATTATATGAATTATAGCACTATCCCGGTATACTGTCACACAACTTCCTATGAGCTGTGTACACCAGTCAACAGTCCCCAAGAACATGACTAGATGAACAACAAATATTTGGAGCACCCCGAAAATGGCTACATGAAATATATGTTGCAATACAAACAGCAAGAAGAAAGAATAATAATAATTGTATTTCCGCCCACCTTGGGGACTTGCACATGGGTACTATTCCCTGCGTGCCGTCACTCCGGGGTTTGTGCACATTGTAGGTGAGGCTCTGGTCGTTGATCCTGGAGGAGAAGTCCCACAGTCTCAGGTACCTCTCGCCAGCGCAGAAGCCCACGCAGTAGCGGAGATCACGGCACAGTCCTTTTGGTACAGGTGGACAGCAGATCAACCAGACACAACAGAGCACCAGAAATGCTGTGGTCAAATGTAATCAAACACATTTGGACATTTTCTGATTTACATTTTTTCTGACATAACATATATGTATGTAATGTCATGTATATGAGTTTAATGTTCACATTACACCAAGCCAAGAGGACAGAATGTTGGCTGGGGGTGGCACTAGCTCAGGAGGTAGAGACGGTTGTCTGGCAACCAGAAGGTTGCTGGTTTGATCCCTGGCTCCCCCTAGCTAAGTGTCAAGGTGTCCCAGACACCCAATCGAGCTGGTTGTTAACTTGCATGGTTGACACCGCCTCGGTGTATGAATGGGTGAATGTGAGGCAATGTAAAGCGCTATATAAATAATCCATTTACAATTTTTAGTGTTTGTTTTTTGGGTGGTGTGCAAGCAACCATTGGAAGACATGGATATGGAAAACAGGCATTGACTGAGCTAACCATGGGCTGACCTGTGGTCAGCACTCCAATGAAGCGGACAACATGTTTGTGATCCTCGGTCTCCAGGTTCCAGGTCACCACCTCGGTGACACCTGTGCGATTGGATGGGCAGAAGCCAATGGCGTGTGTCCCTGCCCGATTCACAGTCACCTGGGAGATGTAGTCCTGGCCGCAGCAAAGTATGGAGCGCAGGTACAGGAAGGACGTTGTGCTGAAAAGCTCGATGTGTATTATTTCGCCGTCCCTCTTGTACGGGTATCTAATGGAGACAGACATACAGTAGATGTGAAGGGGTCTCTAATGGAGACATACATACAGTAGATGTGAAGGGGTATCTAATGGAGACAGACATACAGTAGATGTGAAGGGGTCTCTAATGGAGACATACATAAAGTACAATAGTTGTAACTAAGTACATTTACTCAAGTACTGTACTTAAGTACAAATCTGAGCTACTTGTATTTAACTACAGTATTTGTATTTTCTGGTACTTTTTACTTCTACTCCACTACATCTCAGATAAATATTGTTTTTACTTTTTACTGCACTACATTTATCTGACAGCTTTAGTTACTAGTTACTTTGCAAATGAAAATTAACAATGCAAAATACAATCAATAAATTAATTCTGACATTATATCAAGAAGGACTTCATGTTCCCCTTCATGTTTACCTTTGATACTTAAGTATATTTTGATGCTAACACTTTTGTGCTTTCACTTAACATGTTCAATGCAGGACCTTTCCTCTCGTAACAGAGTATTTCTACAGTGTGGTATTACCACGTTTACTGAAGTAAAAGATAGATGCGAGTACTTCCTCCGCCCCTGAGGAGTAGTGTGGTCGCAGTACCTGCAGAATAGCAGCAGGTACTCTGAGGTCATGTCCACGGCCTGTATAGAGGCAGCGGCGTGCTGGGCACACAGCACACCAGTCACCTTCCCACCCCTGGCACTGAGCACTGCTGCCTCGCCCCCTGACCTGAGACACGCCAGCAGCGAGAAAGAGACATAGAGAGGCGGTTTAGAGAGCGAGAGATAGAGAGGGGGAGACAAGCGAGGCTAGAATTTGTAAGAGTGTCCAATGATGACCACGATGGCACATACTAAGCCCACAATAATTGTACATTATTTATAGAAAATTAGGATTATTTTTATCGTTATATTAACAAACTGTCAAAAATAATTATACTTATATTTACTTACTTATAAATGATACATGAAAAGATGCAATATGTATTGTTATTTTTATTTATTTGTATCTAACGTCTTCTTTATAATTATTGCTATATCCTGTTTGACAGATATGTTTATAAAGCTTGCGAAAAAAAGCCAAACCTGTGTGCAGTGAACTGTATGACCAGCTTGTGTTACGAACTATCACAGTGACCTTATGGTAGGCTTGATATCAACACCTCTCCACTGCTTGGATATCATTTCATGCAGGTTTTTTTTTAAACCCACTCCATCACTCCTTTAGAGAACAATAAAAGAAGAACCCTCCTTGAGCTCTAGCTCTGTTGGTTTTGACACTATGTTGTCCTAGTGGCGAAGAAACCTCAGAAATAGGCAGCAACTGGAAGGAATCTGGCCACGGTATCCCAATACGAATGTTCATTGGTCAGCTTGTTTTCATGTTGGGCTTCACTTCAACTTTTTCTGCATTCAAGTATCATTTTGTAATTTTGGGGTAAATTACAGCGTCTGTAATATGAGCAAAGCTTTTTCTAAACAGTTATATAGGCATTACATGGAACACACACTTAAGCACGAAAGGGGGTTCAAGTAGTGTCGTGTTGCTCTTTAAATACACCCTGCGTCGTGCGTATCACATGTTGACACGCACGGTCTCGCTGGCCACTACCTTATCCACACCCATCAAGACATCACAAAAACAAATCACCCGCGGGTGCAGCCGTACACGGCCGGCACCCGAGAAGTAGGTCGTCTTAGTAATGGATTACCGTCTTCAACGCGCGAGGTGTAGTTTAAGGACACGGTCACTCGAGGGAAATTTGTAACTCCGACGTTGTAAATATTGGAACATTGGATTATCTCCATGACAAGATTGACCTAGGCTCTGTCCGTTTTTATGATTCACGTCTCTCATGCTTTCTCATGCTCACACTGTAATTCATCTAAATGGTTAAAAATAAATTGATTATTTATATAGCGCTTTTATCCAAAGCGCTTTACATTTGCCTCACATTCACCCATTCACACACCGACGGCGGTGTCGACCATGCAAGGGAACAACCAGCTCGTCGGGAGCAGTTAGGGTTAGGTATCTTGCTCAGGGACACCTCGACACTTAGCTAGGCAGAGCCGGGGATCGAACCAGCAACCTTCCGGTTGCCAGACAACCATTTATACCTCCTGAGCTAGTGCCACTCTTAGCGCCTGCTAAGAAAATGAAATATGAATTTTGCTAACAGTAACATAAGCAGGTTTGGGTTCTGACCTGTAGCCAAAGAGGACAAAGTCCCTGAAGGAGTTACTGGACAGGACCATGGAGCGGTCCTTGTGAATGGCCTGAGACTCCAGCTCCATGTGGAGGCAATACAGCAAAGAGCATGAGGAGGCCAAGTCAAACACCTGGCAAACACATGAGCAACGCACCTTTATTACCCAAAGCCATGCTCAGCGCAGCCAATGTTAGGGGAATAGTAGCAGTAGCAGTAGTAGTAGTAGTAGTAGTAATGGTATTGAATCATATAGTAGTAGTAGTAATGGTATTGAATCATATAGTAGTAGTAGTAATGGTATTGAATCATATAGTAGTAGTAGTAATGGTATTGAATCATCTACGATGGCACTACGGCAACCTTGACGAGACGACTACCGTCGTAGAAGGCCACAAGCAGCTGTCCCTCACATGTGGTGGTAACCATGGGAACGTCCACCGAGTCGTCTTCGGCGTACACGACCCGTCCAGTTTCTAGCTCTCTCACCTGGAAGATCACCAGAGACCGTAGTGTCAGTGATCAGGCTACTAATGTGGGTCGCTTGGTACAGGGGAGCGTCTTTTATTAAACACAGAACAATGCAGACACCCTGTCCTCCCAAACTGCGCTTAAAACAAACGAACGGAGCGATCTGTAGCGCTCAGATCGTTGCGCTTGCATGTATTTTTGTATGTATTTGAGTGACAGATGAATCTGATTTATCTGACGACGTCATTTGATGCCATCCCAACTATGAGCTACGAGGGCTAAGATCTATTGTCACACCAGGTTTACATTTACCTTACATTTACCAAGGGAGGTTCAATTATAGTTTCACTAACACAACAGTTTCACTCTTTATTTGTTGTTAGTTAAACATGCTACTCCTTCTGTCCAATTAAAAGGTGCTGTAGGCAGATTTAAGAACTATTTGAGTATAATTTGTTAGAAAAGGCATAGCCATCCATCAGCTATTAGTGAGTGAGATGCACACTCTTTTTCTCTTTTTCTCTCTCTCTCTCTCTCTCTCTCTCTCTCTC
>OMKP01069329.1:0-11550 GCA_900302375.1 Bathygadus melanobranchus | reverse complement strand
GAGAGCTGTGGGTTGATATCTCAACGATGATAGGAATAACGAACCCATTTAAGCAGCAGACAGCTACTTCTCTACATCGACACACCATCACCGCACAGATTATTAAAACTAAAAACTAAAAAATACACACTACAGAGCACCCACGATCACATGTTGTCCATAATACAGACCGTGTGTGTACCAGCATGTATCCATTTACACAGAAACGCTGTTAAATGTACAGTGAAACTACACATGAGGTACCAGAGGTGCTCCTAAAGTGTGTGTGTGTGTGTGTGTGTGTGTGTGTGTGTGTGTGTGTATGAGAGTGTGCGTGTGTATGAGAGTGTGTGTGTGTGACACTGCAGTCATGCTGGCGTCTAACCGCTAAGTCCGAGTGTCTCCGACGGCTGGGGTGTTCAGAGCAAGCTGGATGGATGGGCTTTTGGAACGGAACAGAGTGGGGTTTTTATGATAAGCTGTTGTTGTTGGTATCGTCACGGGAACACTATTCTTTTCCCCCCAAATTGGTCCGTACTTTTAAGTTAAGGTTTTTTTTCATATTAAACCTTTTCCACTGCAGCTATTTCCTCCATAAAAAATATCTTAACACAAAAGGTTTCTCAGGAACGCGCAACCATCCACAGGTCAGTCCATCCAGGGAATCCTTCCACTGCTTTAAGTAAATGGACTTGATTCAGTTAATGATCCACAGCCCAGCAGGTTTTAAATGGCCGTTATGTTTCTTTCCCCCAGCATGGTAGCCAACGCATCGCAATGGTTTCATTTGCACATAAAAAAGGTAGCCGCTCTTATGTACGCTTGGAGAGCCTATAAATGCTGCGCGTATTAATTTGTTCAAACAAAAAAGCTCATCGACTCAATTTGTCCTGAATTTAAAGTAATGCAGTGGTCTGAGATACTGAAATTATTCCACGTCAGCAACAACAACAACAACGACGACAACAACATTGTCTGGCTTTCTCTTGAACTATTGCTAATTGTTGTGAACAACTTAAATCCCGGGGAAAAAAACCAAAACAAAACGTTTTCAATTTTGAATGCAGAAGATAATCTATTTAAGAGTTTGTTTTGGTGCGGGGAAGCGGCCGGTCCATTTCTCTGGTTCTGTTTCAGGCGCTGTCAGCCCTGGTGGAGGACTAGCAAGCCATTAACCTCTCCTTAGATTGGCCAATCTAAACTTCATCAAGCCTGAAATTGTTGCAATTAGGAGCAAAAACCTAATCATGGCAGTGCGCGATTAATTCTCTCTCGCATGTTAATGCTTTAATGGACAGGCAGGAAGTGATTCTAATCAATTCTGATGATTGAGAAAATCCAGATTGAAAAACAGTGGAGTCAAACCAAGAGGATGTTGATACGGCTGTATTAGTTCTTCAATGACTTGATCTTCGGAGGTAATTACCTACTTATGGAAAGGGGGCGGAGTCAGGACGGTATTTGTTTTTACATCCAACACCCCAAGCATTAGACATAATAAATGATTTACATTAGAGTATCTAATGTGGTCCAAACTGTGGTCAACATGGTCTGAAAAATATGAATTAATTCCCCCAAATTGTTGTTGATGTTTGCGATTATTTCAGGGCTCACATCGTCATGATGGTTGTTCTGTCGGCTCCACCCAGGTCTCACATCCCCCATCAAATCCCCCATAATGCTCTACTGCAGGGTGTCGGTTCCAAGATGGTTGGGAGCATCAAGGCAAACCTTGCATCAAAACGGCCCTTCAGAAACCGATGGGATGCTATTTGAGGACTATGATGACTAATCGCCTGCTCTAGTCTCATGAAACATACATTTTCCGTATTATTTCTTTTTCACCAGCTATTCACAGCCAGTAAGTCTTGGATTTCTCCTACTTGAACAAAGTAATGTGTTCTGTCTAAAAGTGGCATCGCTCTCAAATACTCCTTTCAAGGAAAAGGAAAAATTAACTGAGAATCTGAAGGTCTTGTCGATCTGTTTGGTTGTCTCCATACGAACCATAAGAAAAACTCAATGCTCCGAAACCCACACACCTGACACCTATTATTCACCGATTCAACAAGAAAAAAGACCTTAGAACAAACTATTTGTTATTGTACGAATGTCATCTCCCTCTACAACTGAAAATGCTGCTCTTAACACACACAGATGTCTTGCATGTTTTGTCACCTTTGCCCAAAGCAATCACACATGAAATCATCACATTTTGTCCTGCACTGTACCGGTTTATACCTGTTTTACTTGGATACACCTCACGTTCTCTTTAACGGTCAAATCAGGTGTTCTATCGAGGTAGCTAGGTGTAAATGGTAAATGGATTATTTATATAGCTTTACATTGCCTCACATTCACCCATTCATACACCGACGGCGGTGTCAACCATGCAAGGTAACAACCAGCTCGTCGGGAGCAGTTAGGGTTAGGTGTCTTGCTCAGGGACACCTCGACATTTAGCTAGGCTAGGTGGTTTATGGAGGAGGTGGTGGTCTATGGAGGTGTGTGGACGTGTGCATGGTGATATACATGCCTGTACGTACACACGTCTGTGGACGTGTACGTGTGGAAATCTGTAGACCCATCACATATATGTGGTGCACACGGTCCTACGTATCAGGAATAGAAGCTTGCTTGAAGATTAGTAACCTAGGTTACCAGAGCTGGGACTTTAACAGCTTTGATGTGAAGATGTGGTCCGTGTCCGAATCATCCAGCTCATGTACCAAAACACCCTCAGGTGTGCTTCGGCCGCCAGAGAACACACCACGGGCATTGGCACGAAATACTAAATTGCGTTTTAATGAATGTTTCAATGATAAAATAACAATTTTAACAAGCGATAACCCTCGACTAATCCAAACACACTCAAAACGTATCCAGAGTATCAATCCTGGTTAATTGCGGTAAAACCGCAGATTAATTAATCAATTAGGATTTGGAGCACATGATCCACGAGAGCCAATAATGAGCGGTAGCAGATAACATTTACTTTCCCCCTGACCTGTCAATAATCACACAGCCACGTATCCATGGTGGTGCTGCTTTAAAGGATGGTCGCGTTGACTCCCAGGGCCGATGCCTGTCTTCCCTGAGGCCTAATTAACAGTGCTTGGTGATGCTGGTGCCTAACAACCTGAGACACCTTGCATTGTAGTGGTCATTAATGTGACACAGATTTATGAAGGGAAAAATGCAAAGTGTGTTGCACACACTAGTACCTGCGTGTGTGAGGATGTGAGTGCACTGAAAAATTAAGGTTTTCGCTAGGGAAGCAGTCGCTGGATTGCTATAAGTAACTGATACCTCATACTAGTAGCAGTAACAGTAATAATATTTTGCTAACGTATTCACATAAAGGAACCGTACACAGAGACCATTTGCCAAATAGTTTCCAGCACAGCGTGACATTTGCCTAATGAAATGGCAAGAAGACAATTATTACTTAGCTTTTGACAATACAAGAGAGATTTGGGCGAGTGGGGAGAGAGATAGAGAAAAACGAGACATTAAAAGCAGTGTAGGAGGATGGGCGAAGAAAGAGGCAGAGGGGGGTGGGGGGGAAAGAAGAAAATCCAATAACAGTAGAGTGAGCATATCTGCGTATCAGCGTCTCCATGGTGAGCGTCAGATATGTATCTGAATGCTGCCTGCTGCCTCTCTCAAGGCCAGCCAGCTTAAATAAGCATGGCTCTGCCGCAGGGGCCACGCGCTAAAGGAATGTATTTTCTAATTAGATGAAGCCACTTTGCCAATTTGCTGGCTGCTTAAGCATAAAGCATGGTCGCCTCAGAGCCATCTTGACACACTGCCAATCTCCCGGGGCCCTCGTCCTCCGTCTCCACACGCTGGATACCACATCGCTGCAGACACAATGGATCATCTCCCGGTGCGGACACGACGGTACTCTTCCTAAATCTCTGAACGTCCAGGAAAAAAGAAAATGACGTCTATATATACGATGTGAATGAGGCCGTTTCCGATGTACAGTGGAAGGAAACGTGATCCGTAAATCGTTTCTTTACATGAGCATGTGCTGTCGTTATGGCGATGCCATTTAACGTGGACCATCCTGCCCTGCCCCGTGCAATTGAACTTTATATGATATTTATGCGTGCACGCAGAGGCACACACACTTAAAGTAGGAGAGCATTAGTTCACCTGCGAGGGAATCTTATTAATGACAGAGTAACCAAGGATAATCAAGACCGTTTAAAGTTCAGGGCTCCAGCCACCTGCAAATAACCAAGACCCAAATACACAGCCATTAGTCTGGTGCGTACGTGGCTAACAGCCTTCCATGTATCTGGCTTCGAGGAGACGTGCGTTTTTAAAATGCGTAATGCCTTGCTGGGGAGCGGAGGCGTTTCTAGAGTGCTATTAAGAGGCCATTATCAAGTAGGTGTTTGGATTCACTTTTGCTGCTTCCACGTCTGCCGTCACGTCTGCCATCCAAAGCTATCATGTTACATGCATTTCCTCATGATGGAGATGCGGAATTTCGTTCGGATAAAACCAAGTGTTATTTCTATGCTGTGCCCACACTGTAACCACGCCGAGACACCACTCAGGTGTTTGGAATAAATAAAAAAAACGAGACAATTGATAACCTGCTTATAAAAACGTGTGTATAGACGTTGTAGGCCTCGACATGATACTCTTATTTTATAGTAATGCGTTATATAATGACGTATTGACCGTCCGTGTTATACGAATCCCTCCTCACAATCACAATCAATACGTCAGCGTTTACTGCCGCTATAAAAAGCAGACGACTGAGGCGGTGGACGCTGGAGCTATCGCGAAATCATGACAAACAAACCCCCCCTCGGCCCCCTTAATGTTCCGCCCGGCGCCGCTGGCCGTCGCTCTCAATCTGCTGCTCTTACGCCGACATCGCATTAACGGTTGGAAGCCGCGCGTAGTTATAACTTACAGCGGTATAATTTCCTGCTCGCTGCCGACGCGGGCGACGGCGACGGCGACAGCTAATAAAATACAAACAAAAGTGATCCCGCAAAGTGCCGTCGGGGGGGGGGTTCGAACGACTTGGATTACTGCCAGGGATGTGTTGACTCCCGACTCAACGTCGGAGACTTATAATTATGCAGCCCGAACGTAATCTTGAAATTAAATACAAAAAAAAAACGAGGCGCCCCCTTTGTTTCTGAGTTCCTCATCTCGTGGTGTTATGAAGAACGCATAATTTCCCGTCCATTTTCGCCTAACAGTGATATAAAATTGAGGTTTTTCAGTATAAATATGATATTGTGAGACCATAAGAGCGACACAAATTTGCGTCTTATTAATATATAAAGTCATGCATAAACCATGATTCCTCTTCTTATACAAATGGAATGAGGCTGAAGGTTGAGATGTTTAACTTGGTCCATACAGTGGGTAGATAACGTTCAGATGCATTATACATGTCTCCAGTCAAAACACATATTCATCATTCATTCCATACAAAAAATACAGTATGTAGGTCTGCTAGCTTGCTGCTGATGTCTATCAGTTAAGATTACAGCTGTCCTAGTGTCATGCTGTATGAGCCTTTATTCTGTGTTTTTTTGGGGTTGTGGGGTCATTTCTCAGGCTACGTTCCCCATTAGCTCACATAGCATCAGACCGAGAGCAGCTCCTCGCGCAGCCAAGGGAGAGCCATAGCAGTATATAACCATAACACCTGTCTGCTGTTCAGCTAATGCCACAGTTAAGTGTGGCTATGGATGTGAGTGGGTCTATTTTTGTCATGAATTTCCATAAAAGCCATTTGACTAGCGAATCCAACCTGTCATATGGTGGCCACCAACCACCGGCACTATTTCAAAACATGACACAGAAATTGCTGTCATAATCTTTGTCAACGTCGATGGTGTTCGTGTGCAGGTACAGTATATACGTTGAAATAACACTTCTAATGAAGTAGGGCTACATGTAAGATGGCTCGAGCTTCATGAACAGGTTGATGAATGTGTAACAGACACTAACATGTAACAGACATGAATGTGTAACAGACATTAATGTGTCTGTTCCGTGTTGATGGGTGGCATGATCCAACTGATTTGGCTTACCAGAGAGAGAGAGAGAGCGAGAGAGAGACACAGACAGCCACAGACAGACAGACAGACATTCCTACTCCACAAGCCAGCAGAACTTTTTGATAGCTCAATTTTCTTAAGAAAGAAAATGCGTGGCTATTGAAAGGTCCTCTCCACATTTCGTTCCAAATGGATGCGCCACTTATTTCTCTGTGGAAAAAACAGACACAGACACAGCACAAAAGGTACATTTGTAAGAGAAATATCAGACCATATTGTGTGTCTGCGTGTGAGCACACGTGTGCATGCGTGTGTGCGCGCTAGAAATGCGCTGATTGATTAATTGGCCCGCGTGACCCAACTGCACCCGCGGGTGTAGGTGGATGTGGATCAACCTCTTCCTGAAATTTTTAATTTGTGGGTGGGTTATACCGAGTTCATGCTACACAATTTTAGTTACAAAGTTTTTTTAAGTCGCAGACAAAAGCCCCAAAATCGGAGGCATACCGCAGCTCCCTCCCGTGCAGTGTGGACCGCTGGAGATGCGATCTGAGACCCGAGAGATATCTAGTAGGTTCTGGACCTGTTGAGGAATCCAGATTCTGTAGTATGAACGGTGTTGCGACCAATGAGAGCACAAGACACGGGCGAGAGGAAACCGAGGGAGATGAGTGATCATTTTCAGGCTTAAGTGATTTATTTCCCTTCAACTCTCTGCAGAACAGACAGTACTTTCTTTCTTTCTTCTCTCCAACTATTCTTGCCTCCATATGTTTAAATCCAAATCAGCGCACAAACAATTTCGCTCGCTAGCTTGTTGCGGACGTCCATTTTTGGAAACATCAATTTTTTACATGAATAAATTGCTCATTTTAGCTAGCTAGATGGTTAAGTTTAGGTGTGAGGTTAGAGATGGTTAAGTTTTGGTTTTAACGGAAACTGTCAATCAAGGCTCAAGGAGGTCCATGTGGGTGTGGTCATGTTGAACGTTGGCCAACCAGAGCCTCCCTTGGTTTCCGCCCACAAATTGCCGAAGGTCATGTGGACTCATCATGTGTTTTGTCATTGGCCATCTGTGCTCAGCGTTCTCGGCTCATATCACTGAACTGCTCACACCACAGTATCTGATTGGGGCCGTGACGATTTCAAGTCATAAATATTAAACATGTTTGATATTATCGGGGCTGCCCCGACAAGCTTTCCAGTAGATTGCAAGGCTTCAGATAGAGTCTGTAATCAGCGCATACTACGAGATAACTGGTCCCGAGCGTCGTTCCCGAGCGTCGTTCCCGAGCGTCGTTCCCGAGCGTCGTTCCCGAGCGTCGTTCCTAACCAGCCCATGACCAAGTTTTCCTCCCCGATTGTCGGGAAGGGTTAGGGTTAGGGTTAGGGTTAGGGTTAGGCCCATGTCCTGTCTAAATCGCCTGGTTATCCTGTAGTGTGGTACGTACGCAGCAGCATAAGGACGACAACATTCGACATGATTCTTATTTGTTGCCCTTGTTGGATAGATTATTCTATTTACATTTCATGCACGTTGTATTCTCACTTATTTAAGAATAGGAAATGTGTTTTATTATAGCATAGGTCTACACCTATTGTATTCGTTATTTATATTCACATAAATGGCTCTTTATTTTACCTAAATAAAGAAAGCTGTTATGATATATTGACCTAGCAGTCAGGAGTGCTTGAAGCTTGTTCTATTCTAATTGTACTGTACCATCAGTGATATATTGTTGTTCACTCTTTCGACAAATGTACTTATTGTAAGTCGCTTTGGATAAAAGCGTCTGCCAAATGCCCCTAAATGTAAATGTATGAAGTCAAACAAAACTATGCATTTGGTTGTTTGGTTCATTAATCCAAATGCATTACTAATAGGAGGCCACGTGCACGCTGAAAAGGTTGGCAACTAATTCTCTGATTCAATAACAGCATGATAGCATGGTTGTCCGCAGATGTCTCTTCATATGAAACGAAATAACAAAGCAATTGTAGTTTTCAGCAGCTCCACTTTATACTAGCAGGTCGGGCGGAGGACGGGGGTGTAATTCTCTGGCAGGTGCAGTTACACCAACGTGTGTGTTCAAGAGAATACCTTACTGCACATCACTGGTGTGCAGCACACACATGTGCGTGCGCGCGCGCTTGTGTGTGTGTTTGTGTGTGTATCTATGAGGGTGCAGAGAAGCCTTCACATGTATTTCAATTAGACTGTCAGTAGATAATTCTCATCTATTAATGTTCCACTCCCACAAGAACAATTATTCCAACTAGGATTTCAGCAAGGACTCCTGAAGGTCACTGAACAAATGTCCTATCTGATGCATGACGATTAGACGTTGGTAATAAAAGTTATGTTGAACTTTGTTGGCTGGATGGATGTAAAAATAAAACAATTCACTCATCAATTACTGATCACTGAAGCGCAGAAACCTCGGCAACAGTCAATATTTTGTATGTGTGGAAATTCAAGGTAAAATAACAAGGAATCGTGGGGAAATATTGAAGTGGCGTACGCCGCCACAGAATATTGATCAAGTTGGTATCGGTTCTCTATTTTCTTCACATGAGAACGTCTAGCTTCGCTCGTTTCTTTGTCTTCGTCAAGAACCGGAGAGCTCAGTGTGTGGCGCTGGGTGTCTGGGAGGAACTTCATAAAGGCTCCTTATTAAATGGCCAACTTTAATGAGGAACATTTTGTGGAGCCCTTTTTGGATGCCTTTCTTCTCCCCCTGTATGTTTATCTCTCCTCTTTCCTCTCCTCTCTCGCTCCCTTTTCCCCTCGCTCTTGTTCCTTTTCTCTTCCTCCCTTGTGTCTCTCTCTCCCGTTCCCCATCGTTCTTTTTCTCTTGATTTATATTGATTTCTACCTCTCTCTCTGTCCTTGAAGTTCTCTTTCCACACCATACCAAACATGCAGAGGCCTCGTGAGTAACGTAGAATCAAATAATGAATACATCTGAACATGTTCTCCCCCTTCCTCTTCCCCTTCCTCTGGCTCTGGCCACCATGTTGAGGGCTGGGTCTCATGCTGCTAACATACTGGATCTTGTGCAGCATACGGACAGGATTACTCTCCACCCTGCCCGCGGACGGTGCCGTGAGCTGCCTGGTTCCCCACCGCCACCCCTCATTACCGCTGCACTCCTTCACCGGTTGTCATCGACGCAAATAAGCAACCTGATGACAAATAAGCAGTGGATACAGTTTTCTGTAGCAACATGTTTATTTTAGTTTGAGTTTGTGCAGGAGGAGTTGTAAAGTGAGCTTGGTTCCTCTTGAATCTATATGCCCCCAACTTTCTGAAAGTAATACTGGTTGAAGTTTTAGAAAACAACACGCTGGCCACCTTTAGAATATTGAAATCTCTGTCTTGCCAAGGAGACAAACCGAGCGAGGAAGCGAGGAATGGGAAGGTGATTTCTCCCCCTCTTCCTCCTTCTTAAACCCCCCCCTCTACGCCACGGAGCCAGGTCACGATGGCAGACCTGTCTGCGCACAGCACCGCTGCGTGTCTAAATCCTCCACCCTCCGGCCACGCCGCTCTACATTCGTGACCTTCACAATGACGGGGAGGAGGGGAGACACGGACGCGGCCACAGAACCTGGCTCTGTAGCATAGGGCCGCTATGGCCGCCACCCCGGAGCCAATTAAGGTCCGAGCATGTGGCAGCCTGCGCTACGAACCGGCAACTTTCACAGGATGAGCCGACGGCCTTAATCTCTTAATACTTCTGGGTATGATGTATAGGTAAACCGGCAAGGTCGTGTGACCGGCACGGTGAGCGCACTCAGTTACTCTGACTTTTTTTGGTTGGGGGAGGGAGGAGGAGGGGTGAGACTTGGCGTCCAGAAACATGGGTTCGCCTTTGAAAAGGACAGGAAAGAAAGAGCTGAAACATCTTGGGGCTCGCGTCTTACGTGGCGTTGTTGGCATGTTACACATGCGTTTCATTTGTCTGATAAATCAATCAACCGCAGGGTGTCTGTCGATGACCGACCAATGGAAAACAATAAAACAGTTGTTGTTGCCCCATCTAATCTGTGATTGGATGGCTGGGGGAAAGCAACGGTGATGATAGAAACACGTTTTCGTTCACGCTCTCCTCATGGGAAACAATTTTAAAAAGACGCAGGTGCTCTTTCTTCTTCCTTCTGTGGACGGGGGCCCAACGGGGAATATGCAAAGTCAGAGAGATCATGTTTGGGAAAGTTTGGACGAGAAAACTCAATGATAAATATCTCCGAGCGCATGACCGTCATCAGGGTTTTCATCAACATTTATTCACCCACAACATTTGCAACATTTGGAAGACGCAATGTCAGAGAATCAATCAAACTTGGAGACTTGTCGCACATCACTGACCGTAGACCGCTAACACATCTCAATGAACGTGTCCGAATGTTTCCTCGTTTCCATCCAAACTGCGTGTTGTTTCTGCTGCACCTCTCTGATTGGTAACTACCGCTCAGGTGCCGGTGTGAGAGTGTGTCCCTTCCCCCCCGAGGGTCTGGTGAAGAGGAAAATAGACAAGTATTATCACACGAAACCTCTGAAGGTAGCGACAGTGAAATCACACCATGTGCAGCGACCGTCTAGATTTCAACCGAAGAAATCACTTTAAGGACAGCGCTTTTCACTCGTCTTGATTGCCTTGTTTTCACACTCTCTGACCCGGGGGCCCGTTAGGGGCCGGCGTCCTCGGTGTAAACATGTCATTTGCGGCGCTAAGGGTGGACGCAGGTTTAATGCTGTTTGCATGCAGCAGAAAAAGAGCTTGTGCTTCAAAACAAATCAAAAAGAGTGCCCTTCACTTGGCGCTCTCCGTCTCTCTGTCTCTCCGTCTCTCTGTCTCTCCGTCTCTCTGTCTCTCCGTCTCTCTGTCTCTGCCTGGCATGCCTTGTCTCTTTCTAGCACGGTTGATGGCCAGACAGTGAAGAGCCTGAACATTAAAACAGGGGAGTTGCTTTTTTTTCCCTTGCTTAACTGTGTTTACTTTTTTCTAAACAAACGCAGAAAATATTCAACATATTTTTGAAGACTAAAGACTTGAGTGAAAACATTTAAATGAATACAAAATATGTTTGTATAGGGCGAGCATTCAGGAGGCACACACAAAAATAACATATTGATAGATGGTGCAGTATTTGCATAATTATTCATAATCATCCATATTCAGAAGCGCTTGTTTGAAAATATCCAGTTGAGGACTGACCAAGTCTGCTTCACACGGACATGCAAGGACTGTACTCAGGATGCATGTGCGTGTGTGGCTGTGTGTGTGTGTGTGTGTGTGTGCATGTTTATGTGTTTGTATATGCATCCATCGGTGTGCATGCATTAACACTTCTGTATATCAACATGCCTGCGCTTTCAACACACGTCTGAGATGTGTTGTCTTACAACGCCAATTACCCACGGGAATTACATATTCAGCCCTCCGCGGCCGTTGGTTTGTAATTCTCGCCGAGCAATGTTCTTTTAAACAATCTGTTTGTTGACCCCGTCTCAAGAATATTA
>OMKP01069304.1:0-14142 GCA_900302375.1 Bathygadus melanobranchus | reverse complement strand
TGTACAGAGAAAGTTTTGGAAAACCTTCCAAAATGTTCTTAAATAACCACCAGTCCAAATGATACAACACTTTGCACACATCCTCTATACCAGGGGTGTCCAAACTACGGCCCGCGGGCCAACTGCGGCCCGTGGTCCATTTTTAATTGGCCCGCAGTAAATTCTAAAAATATAATGGAATATGGCCCACACATGAAACTTGCACTTGACTGTATTGTACTTCTTAGTAAATAAATGAAAACCCATTAATGGAAAGCTATAATGTAGGCAGGCTTAACCCGTTGCTAGGCAACGTCTTTTTTCTTTTGCAGGTGCAGGTGCAGGTTGCAGAACAGTTTCAGTTCCGTTTTCAAGTTAGACGGAGACGGTTAAACAGTTCCTTACAATTAAGATAAATACCTCTGAAATGTTATAATTTGTAATAGTTTGAGTAAAAAATACATCATTACATATATAACATAATAAATAATAAAAAATGACATATTGGCTTGTTCCCTACAAGCAACCACATAGTACCATAGAAGCCACCTAGAACGCCCCCCAAGCAACCATACAGAACACCCTGGCAAACACCTAGAATACCCTCGCAACACCATAGAAACCGCCGAAAACTGCACAGCACCATTTCTTTTGAAATTGCACTTTTTCCCAAGTTTTTAAATTGTATTTTTGTTGAACAGTTTGGCCCTACTGTGCTGTTTCACAGCACACTGATCCCCAGAGACAAACAACAGGCATGTGAGTCAGAAAGAAGTATTGACTTGACAGCAGTCATTTCCGTCTAGACTCTCTACAGCACTCCACTTCAACCACCTTTTGTATTTTTGTATGTTTTGCAAATCAAATTGACACTTGCTCAACGGCATATGCATCAGCCCGAGTACCGTTCCACATTTAGGGATTAGGGATACACAATAATGATAATTACCTCCTTCTCGTTGCCGATAATCGATAAGATAACTGAAAGTTAAAACCGGTACCCTGTAGCTTGTGAGTTCTTTACTGTTTGTTTAGCCATATGTTTTACATTTAATTATTTAATAATTTAATTATGCAATATATAGATGTAGATATATAGATTTATGTACATCAAAAATTCTATTGCCCAATATAATATATTCAACGAACATGAATACATCTATCTATAGCTGAGGGCAGGTACGCCATCAAGCACATACAAGCACACACATCTCAAAAGTACTCGCAAACCGGAATGACTGATCTTACCAAATCAATCTTCAAGGGCATCCTTGCAAGACCGCAAATCAGTCCTTGTATGTTGACAGTATTGAGAAAATGTACATGTTTGAACAAGAAATCACAAATTCATAGCAGCATTTAACATACGTGAAAGGGAACAAGGCTTAGGGAGAACAGGACTGCAACGTTTTTTCCCAATCGAAGGGCTGTCAGAGGAAGGTAGGACCGGAAACACCAAGCAGGGTGTTGCAGACGGTGCCGACGACCGGGTTTGTATGAACACAGGGGAACTGGCCTTGCTGAACTCCGGGTAATACATCTGGCAGCTAGGCAGCATCTACCGCCGCTGCATCTGTCGTTATTGTAATTGTAAAAGAAGTAGGAGTTTGTTAGGTTTGTGTATTTCTAATTGTATTTAATATCAGTGACCATTGCTTTTAAAACATTTTAAAACATTTTAAAACGTGAACTACTTCCTGAACATTTTGTCATTCAGTTTAATATCTATTATTATCACCATCCTAAATCCTAAATTATATGCATTATATTATACATTATCTATGGTCCCAAATGTTTTAAATGACCTCACACCTAAATCACATTTTTATGGGCAATTCCAACAACACTATTATTTGGGTTGGTTTCCTCTGAGGGGGACACAATTGTAATGCTAATCTAAATATAAACAGTAACCTAAACAAAGCAGGTCCACAGAGGGTCCTTTACATGTGCCCCATGGGAAATAAGGTTGGAAAAAGTGAGGTAGTAATTGTTAGGAAGTGGTGAGGTGAGGGGACTTCTCCCTAGGTTCTCTCCCTGTTTCTACGGCTTGACGCCACTTGACAGCCTCATCCCTCGAGTAGCTGGCTGTGAATGTCATTTTGGGTATTATTCGGGATATTTCTACTGAATACATTTCCATATCATACCTGCACAAAACACACACACATACAAACACACAGGACACCTTTTCGCATATTCACCCATATATGAAAAAAACTAATGTAATAGAACAAAATATTTCTTTCAAATTTGACACAACCCCCCTTGAATCCCCAAGGATCAAATTACATTACTACTATCAGGGCTTGACAGTAATGGTTGCCACTAATTAATGGCCTTTGGTTGCCATCAGTGGCCACCACTTTTTAAACAGAAAAAACAGGGACAGCAAATACATTTGTTGCATTAGTGATATTTAAATATTGTTGTTACAGTCGGAACCAGAACGCTGCAAGACGACTGCTAAACAAATGAAGTTGTTGACTGTGGGGTGAAAAGAGTGACTAACCCGTCAACATCCCAAACAAATACGTAACTGATTCAACTGAACAAGAACCAGATGGACCTGAATGAAAAACAAACGAGACAACAAAGACATTTGTGTCGTGCGAATCTTGCGTTGCTAAGTATCCTAGCGTCTTTGAGCTGGACGGAAATTATCATGTACAACATACATTTCAATAAGTGACAAAAATGGCAACCATATTTTCAGTTTCGGCAAACTGAAAGCTGATGCCTAATTGCCAGCCTGGCAATCACTATTTAAAGTTACTGCTGAGCCCAGCCATGTTCGGTCCTGATGTTCGAACTGTTTCCCTGGGAGAATACACCATATTACAGAAGCAAGCAAGAGGCTTTCGAATAAGCCATTTCAAGTTGTCCTTAAGTTAAACCTTGGTTTAACTACACATGAGCACAACCGGTGTGGTAGCAGCAGTGGCAACGTGCTACCTAAGGACCAGCCAGGATCAGAGGTGAGTAGTATAATTAGTATAATGCGTTATATTTAATTGTTATATTTAATCTGTTCCATTTACTTAAGTGCATTTTTGAATAAATTGTACTAGAGTGAGAGTAGTTTTAATGCAACATACTTAGTAGCCTTGCAGCAAGCGACTTAAGAGGACGCTCGCAATTCCCTCTGTGGAGTGCCCTATTCATGAAAATATAATCTATATAGTCTTATTTGCTTAAGACTTATTATATTTTACCTCTACGGACAGCTTGGGTTGTCCTCTTTGTAAAGGCATGCCTTTGTTTTCCCACAAATCAACGTGTGTCATGTACGAGCGAGCAACTTACTGTCAGTAAACTCCATGAAGCGTTCAAAAATTGAACGTTCACAAATCGAACGTTCAAACACGGAACGCTTCAGACTTCCATTTCTGAACGCTTCACAGACAGTAAGTTGCTCATACATGACACACGTCGATTTTTGGGAAAGCAACGGCATGCCGATACAAAGAGGACGACCCAAGCTGTCTGTAGAGGTGCAATATTGGTGAGTTTATCGTCAGTAAATACAAGCAGTTAAGACTATTTTCAGGAATAGGGCACTCCACGGAGGGAATTGTGACTTGCTTGCAGCAAGGCTATTACGTAGGCCTACCTCTGCCATAGAACACGGATAAACTGTGTTCATGTTTTCTTCACCTTCTTCTAAATAATCAAATTTATAATTATAATAAAATAATCGAAATGAACACATTATTTTGACAACCCTAATAATCAAGCGATGATGACTTTGATTTCATCACAAATAAATACAGGTATGAGTTCACTTCTTTACTTATTTCTTAAGCTAAGTCTTAAGTCTCGCGACTTAAGTCTTAAGTCTCGCGACTCAAGTCATTTCAGTGAATACTTTTGTACTGTAACTCAAGTCGTTATTTTGATGACTTCTTCTACTTTTACTTTGAACAGTTTTTGGCTACTCTACAGCACCTCTGGCCAGGACTAGATGTTTGAGCCAAGTGTGTTGCTTCACCTGAAGAGGGAGTCAGAGAGCCAGGGACACGTGAGGACAAGCCGTGGGTCATTAAAACGGCTTGGGGTGAAAGGTCAGATTAGGAAAGAACAAGAAGAAACGTCCCTGCAGAGAGAAACTAATGATTTATGGCACTTTTTCCTCCACAAAAGTATCTTTCAGTGGGGGGGTTCTGGTACTATGTGAGTGTGTGCGTGTTGTTTATGTGTTGGAGTTTATCTCTGTGTGTGTGTGTGTGTTTTGGAGAGAGGGGGGCCTGTAAAACAGAAGCTTTACATGGTTTTAGTTTTGAACTTTTTTTCCTGTTGATAAAATTCCTTCAGTTCTGCTCTCCGACGCCACACTGGAAGAAATGTGGCGGCCATCTGGAGGACAACGATGCAGAAAGGAGACGTTCAATAGGAACTCTGTTGCACGAACAGAACATGGCGCAGCCAGCTATGGAATATTCAAAGCGACGGTCGGCGCTTTCAGCTTCGCAAGCAGCGACGTTCCTTTGCCGTGTAAATGTGTATTGCAGACTTTTTACGGAAGGCTATGGATGGACTGTGTCTCTACCGGCCAGACCGCCAGTTAATATTCACCATGCTGTTCCTCCTGGATGGGAACAGCCAGCTGACCTTTACCTCCACACGGCCGACCCTCCGAAATCCAATTTTGTGGGCTAGGTTTCTTTCTCTTTCTTTCTTTTTTTTGTTTATTTGTTTGTTTATTTCCTTCCATCGGATCGCTCTCTTTATTTATCTCTCTCTCTGTCTGTCTGTCTCTCACTCTGTCTCTTTGTCTCTCTCTCTCTGTCTGTCACTCTCTTTCTCTGTCTCTCTCTCAGTCTTTCACTCTGTCTCTCTCTCTCTGTCTCTCTCTCAGTCTTTCACTCTGTCTCTCTCTCTCTGTCTCTCTCTCAGTCTTTCACTCTGTCTCTCTCTCTGTCTCTCTTTCTTCCTCTACTTCTGGGATCAGCTGCAGTGGGCTTTCGGTGGTGGCTAACGGTGCCAGCCACAGCCAATCAGCAGAGAGCTGCGGGGTTGCTGAGAGGGCTGGGGAGGAAAATAATTGTCAGCGGTGGAAAAGAGGGAAAGCCAGAGACGGGGCGGACACACAAAGAGGCCTTTCTACCAGAGGGCTGCCTCACGTCACAACACAGGCAGGAAACCCACCCAGTTCCCCTCCTGAGTCCCTACTCCACCCTACACCACCCCAGTCCAGCCCCCCATCCCCCATCTAGCAACCAGCCACCATCATCATCATACACCCTCATCAACAAAGCTGGGGAGAGCGAGGGAGAGAGATAGAGACAGAGAGAGAGACACACACACACACACACACACACACGCAGTGAGCGAGCGAGAAAGAGAGCTAGAGGGAGACCGAGCGAGTGTGAGAGAGAGAGACAGGGAAAGAGAGAGAGAGAGACCAAGCGAGTGAAAGAGAGGGAGGGGTTGTGTAAGAACAATGATACATGCACGGCAGGTAGTGGAGGCGAGGGCTCTGAAACTAATAAGAATAGAGGGAATGAGAAGCAAATTCGAAAAGGTTTTTTTTTTTAAGAGTACCAGAGAGGTCTGGTACTCCACAGCAGAAATGAAACCCAATATCCTGCCGCTGGTTTAAAAATAAATGAACTCATCAGTACCCAAACACCGCAAGCTGCACTGCCGTGGACTGTGGCGCGTGTGTGTGTGTGTGTGTGTGTGTGTGTGTGTGTGTGCATGCTCGGTGAAAGATCATATGGGGAATTTCACTCTCAATTCAATACGCAAGAGTGTGTGTGTGTGTGTGTGTGTGTGTGTGTGTGTGTGTGCATGCGTGCGCGTATACACACCTGGGGTTGTGTGTGCGTTACAGATTCGGGAGGGAGAGAAAGTGTCAAGGGTTTGTTTTCATTTTCGCAGGTTGATCTGAGCTGAGCATTTCTATCGCCACACGTACAATCAGGACACTTGAACTGCGCGCTCAGTTCGCACGCCGCCCCACGCAGTTAAACATCACACACACACGCGCGCGCACGCACACACACTCTGTCTCATTTCGAGGGGGTAATGCCAATTAAACTGTAGGCACTACACACACCAACGTGTCTTCTGAGTGGAGGCACTTTAATGGCAGACAAAGTGCAGGTAATTAAGTGGCGGGTCTGCGACTGTCAGTCCTCCACATACTCTGTGATGTTACTCTGAGTGCCAGAGAAAAGCGGTCAGGAAAAATAATGACACCAACCCCTCACTAAAAAAAGGACTAAAAAATTCATCTCATTTTTTCGAGTGCGTGTGTGTGTGTGTGGCGTGTGTGTGGAGCGTGAGACGTGATTGCCACAAATTAAAGGGTTACTACCTCGTGCGCTGAGACACGTGCCTTTGTCGATGCCCAAGGAGGACGAAATCTAACATTCGAGGAATAAAAAAAGGTCTTGTTTTTTGTCATCGTGCCCTGTGGCTGTGGCAGAGCGAAACGTCGGACCAGCGTCTGGTCAATACCATCAACAAGGCCGTTGTCTTCTTCCAAATACAACGTCAACAGAGGGCTTCGAGGCGGATGTGACCTTGTGTTGCTGGTACAAGGTCGTCATCTCATTGTAGTTTAGCATCGCTGTCGTGTTATGTCACGGTGTCCAACAACCAACCAAAATACATATCAGTATTCATTACATTCAGTCATCCTTTATTTCATTACAGTCCTCGGTTAGCTAGATTAGACACCTGTTGCTTTGGTGAGGGGCCCATCTGTGACCTAGCTTCATAGATATAGCGGTGAGTGGCAGTGACCCGAGGTGGAATGGACATGGTTGAAAGAGAGCTATTCTCAGAGATACATATTTTAACATGAACAGGGACATTCGGGTTTTTTTTTTCTCCATAAAATATTCTTTTATTGTGAATATGATCCAATATGAAATATAATAATTAAATGGAGGTCTTGCTGGAAAGAAAACAATCCCAAAACAGTTCAAACAAACTCTAATCAATCCACCAACTAGGCGAGCGTAGTTGGTGGAATTGAGGGAAAATCGCTTGCATTAGTGTTCCACCTGGCCAGGTACCAAACCACAGGCTGTTGCCCAGTATGTGTCAGACCTGTCTGGGGATGTGTGTGTGCGTGTGTGTGTGTGTCTGTGACCCCACCTTTACTCGCGTTGTTTGGCAGGTTTGTGTTTCTGATTCTGTTTCTGTTGCAGGCGGGCTTGAGTGGGGGGCCGTTACCGTGACGACATGCCACTTGACCAGGGGTATTTGGGGGCAGAGTTGACACTCTGGCTGCGTCCGAGCATTACGTGCTAACACACTACTGTTCACCGCTGTACTGTTGGTGTGCCAGCCAAAAGTATGCCTGTTTTTGGACATACTACAGTGTCACAGGATTCAAGCTAATGACCGTTTATGTATATGATTGCAATAATAACAATAGAAACATACTGTATATGTAGTGTCTTTGTGTGATTCAATTGTTGGTGTGTGTGTGTGTGTGTGTGTGTGTGTGTGTGTGCGTGTGTGTGTGTAAAGTTGATTTAATATTGAGTTTAACACTGGATAAAGAATAACAAGAAAAAGTGTGTGTATATATATTTATATATATATACTGTATATATCTCCCCAAGGCTCCAGTGAGTAGACTACATTACAGAGCAGTCAGGTGTTGGGTGTCTTGATCAAGGGAAGCCATCTCGTGACAAGGCAGCCGGGGATTAAACCAACAACCAGGCCGCCACTGTGCCCCTGTGCAGCTGCCATGCAGTGTGTGTGTGTGCGTGTGCGTGTGCGTGTGTGTGTGTGCATGTGTATGTATATAGGTCCATGTATACATGTGAGCCAAGTGCAGTAAGTCAACCCCAGTCACCTGGAGCAGAGCAGGTATCATTAGCTGTGGTGCCAGGAGACACTTAAAGTGCAGCCGCTCTGTCTAGCAGAAACACATCTCTTTGGCAGCTCTATCTGATTGGATGTCACAGCTTGTGCGCACATGTGAGAGTGTGTGTGTGTGTGTGTGTGTGTGTGTGTGTGTGAGTGTGTGTATGTGTGTGTTTGTATGTGGGTGTTTGTATGTGTGCGTGCTTGAGAATAGGCGACGGACCCCCCAGAGCATGTCAACAGCATGTCAGGACGTCTTTTGAATAATAAGACGAAGAAGACATAGATACATGGAGACAACGAGTGGCAGTAAATAAGATAGCATCATTTAGTTAGAGTTCAAATAAATAACCGAGTTTAAAGGAATGTAACAGTTACTTAAAATGACTTAAAATACCGTCATGTGCTAGCCTAATAGCGGAAGGAATAAATGACTTAGTATATCAGGTTGTTCTCCTAAGGGGCACCTTAAAAAGCTGCCTGAGGGCATTACAGTGAATTTAGTGGACAGAAGATATTTGCTTTTGCTTTCTGGGCCACCTGTTTCACCTCGTGAGCAGCCATCTGTGTGAGGGCTAAAATGTTCAAGAGTGCGGCTACCGGTGTTTCGATTTGGTGGCACACCAGGGCTCAACACTAACTTAGTGTAAGTCGCTTTGGATAAAAGCGTCTGCCTAATGCCCTAAATGTAAATCTAAATGTAAAATGTAACATTTGGTAACAGCTGGTTTCCAGCCTGTAACAACAGGCTGGCAACCGGGCATCAGCTTTTGCTAGATCCTCGGATACTTAACAAATGCCCTGTTTGTTTTTTGTTCAGGTTCATCTGGTTCTTTGTCAGTTGAATCAATGTGCACATTTGTTTGTGATGTTAATGAATCAGTCACCAACTTAGTTTATTCTGTCTTGCCATTGTCTCACACCACACACGCACGTGTCGGCTGGTTCTGGAGTCAATGAATGAAACAACACATGTGCAGTGTTATGGCTCCAACTGTAACAGCAATATTGAAATATCACTGGGGTTCACGTTTTGCTATTTGCTGTCCCCTGTTTTTCATGTTAAAAAGTTAGTAGCCACTGATGGAAGCCAAAGGCCAAGAATTGGTTGTCAATTCCTCAAAATGTTGCCGATGGCAACGTGGCAACCATTACTGTCGAGCCCTGCACACACACACACACACACGCGAGGACACCTACCTAGCTCCGCCTATTTCTGCACTGGACCATGAAAGAAAACGGTGTGGTGTGCTTATATAGGCTTATTATTTAGTTATTTGCTCCTTTTTTATTTGCTCTTTACTTTTATTTGCACGGCTGGTTTTTTCCGTTTGGAGAATACACGGCAAACTCTTGCATTTGGAAGACGTATGCATCGAGTCACATAGGCCTACCAGCTCCCATCAGAACTGTGAATCACGCAGTGTTATATGCTGGTGATATATTATGCCACCAGACAAAATGGCCGTAGTGTTTCTCATTTGAGGGGTTACACAAGGAAAGGCCTACATTGTTTAGGAGGAGAAAAGGATACAACAATAATGGCAGCGATGATATTAACCTTTTTAAATATACAACTACATGAAAGAACAACAAATAATGAATTAAATTAAATTAAATGAAAGTTAAATGAACCTATAAATGAACTGCAGTTCAGAACCCTCCTCTGCACATATAAGGCTTTATTGTAAAATTGGAGATACATATTCATTTGGGGGGAAAGTCCCTCAAATTGAGGTATTCTAATTATATGAATGAATGAATAATAATGAACCAAACAGTTGAGAACTGTGCGTACGCCGATGTGTGTCCGACACAACAACACACTTATTGTGTGTTAGAAGACCTTCAATGAATGATTGATAAAAAATTACATAAACTAGTATCACAGACACGAAGAGAGGCATTTTAAATGCCACTTTTCTAAAAGCAACATATCTAAAAGCAACATATTCAAAAGCTGATCAGGTAATTTCAAAATAAGAGGCAAGTCTAAATCCGCATCTTGTTAAAAGCCGAAGAGAAGTCAGGGAATAAAAAACGGTTGACAATGAAGAGCTTTGCATCCTCCACACCTAACCCTAACCCATTAAAATCTTCTCATTCTTCATGATAAGGCATGTGAGTGTAACAGGTCTAAACTCATTCAGTTCCTTGGGATTTTTTTTTATTTCAGGATGGGTATTATAGCGGATGTTTTCCAGATTGTAGGTATCTGGCCAATTTCGGCAGCGGTCTAGAAGAATATATTAGATAATGTTGATTAAAAAAAGTGTAGGTTCAATACAAATCTATGTGATGAAAGTAATTAGTGGTGTAGTATATATAATTGAATTCATTTTAATAGGGAATACAACAAATAGCGTACTCATATTGAATATTGAATACAATTTTACAGACATCAATTTGATGTCAATTTGAGGGCACGGTGGCTCAGTGCGTAGCACTGTTGCCTCACAGCAAGAAGGTTGTGGGTTCAAGTCCCGCATGGTGCAACATGTCGGGGCTGGTTCCCGGGCCTTTCTGTGTGGAGTTTGCATGTTCTCCCCGTGTTCACTCGGGTTCCCCCCACAACAAAAACATGCAGAAGAACAGATTGCTCTTCGGTCCTGTCCCTAACCAGGACAGGAGTGTGTGTGTGGCAAATAAAGGACCAATGTTCTCTGATTACTTTTGTATTGGTATAGAAGCTCACTAAACTGGTCAGCACAACAGCGCAAAACGCAGCCACAGATGGCATCAGGACCAGCAGCCTTTCTTCTGCTCACCTCTCTTCTCCTCACTACAGCGCATTTCTTGGCACAATATTGAATTCAACGATCAATATTGTACCTATAATTCCTATAATTGTTACTCTTCCATGGCAAACATTTGAATGATTGCGGTTTCCCAAATGATTAGGTGACGGCAGACCCTAGAACACAACTTAACTTAGAGACAGAGGGAGAGAGCGAGAGAGACACCTCCCCGAACAGCATGACAAATCCAATGCTGGCTAATATGCTAGCAGGATTGTAGAGTGCTGCATACCTCTGTGTGTGTGTGTGTGTGTGTATGTGTGCGTGTGTGTGTGTGTGTGTATGTGTGCTGGTAACACTTTCCCTGTTTGCTATTCCAGTCATTAGGCTCATGTTGACGCACGCTGTCTTCCTCTTGTTCTCTCCTCTTTAGGCGCTTTTAACTTGATACACGGTCTTGCTTATTATCATGCCATGTTCTGAACTTGATGTTCTTACTACAGGATGGGAATGTGGTGTCGGCTTTCAAACAAGCCCAGGAAAGGATTTGTTTTGTGTCTATCGAGCACAAAAGCGAGGGGAAAAAAGCACAAAATCGGCAAGGATGAAGTTGGTTTTGAGTGGTGGGACGCCAGGGTAACAGGTCTTTACTATGATGGTATCATTATCCACAACGGCGTCATTGCCATGGTGTATCGTGTCACTTTAAGGACCACTGAAATGATATCCATTCACGTCAGCTGAAATGCACGCGAATGTAGTGTCTCTTTCAAATAGATATGGAGATGTGGGTCCATGCTGTCGAAATAAAATGAGATGTTAGCCGTTATACGAAGCATGTTAAATGCATGCTATCTGGGGTCATAGTGCATTACTATGCTTATGTTTCCACATTAGGGTTCACTGACAGCTGGTAAACGTGGCTCCTACATATGGTTTTAGATCGAACGCCAACAAGGTGACTTTGAGTCCTTCACCAAAACAAAAGCGTATATACAAGTCACAGTACCCGACTAATGTGAACAGCAGAACAGCGCGCGCTTCCATACATATTTTGTGTTTAAATGTTTTCAAAGAGGATCATTTCCTATCTGGGCTAGTGCTAAAGTGCCTGAAGGGCGAAGCAAAAAAAAGGCATTTGGAAGACACAGGGGGTCCACCACAAAGTTACCCGCATTACCCGCCTATTCAAGAAAGTACATTTTTTTTAAATGTATATTTTGCACGACTTATAATCGACATCGCCGCAACCTTCTTTACAGCTGAAATGTAGAAGATACTAACTTAGACACTAGCAGGCTTAATATCTAAATACTAGCACAACAACCTGATAGCCTGCAACGGGGCGGACACACAGACGGCTAGCCGTGTTTAATCGCTTTCGAACAACCCAATCAAATCTCAAAGGATCAAATCCCATTCCTCCTTGTCCTTTCAGATAGAATATATGTATATCGATCACGTGTTAATGCCCCTTTCTAAAATGTCCGAGTGTGAAATGAACGGTATGGTTGCGAGTCGCGTGCGCTAAGGGGAGCTAGGCGCCAGCTGTCCAGTTCACACAGTGAAGTGTGCGCGCCTTATGTTTTTTAGACAGGTCACTGATTAAATAAATTAAGTGGTTTAAACAATTCAAACCAAGTTGCCGATTGATTTATGAGAGGTTTAAATATACATTTTCTTTTCTATTATTTTTTTTGTTTTAGCATATTATTTGCTTAGTTCTGTTTCTATTTAAGCAACACTCAACAAAGTTGAATATGACGTTTGTAAAAAAAACTTGATATGATGACATTGATGATTCTATTATATGATTGATGATTCTATTATAATTATTATAATTAGTATAATTAGTATAAGTAGTCGTAGTCGTTTTTATAGTATTACATCATAAAATGCATATTATGAATTCTAATCATTTTATAAAGATTTATAATTTATAAATAAGGAAGTGGGTAACAATAAATGTATTTGAACAGGGTGGAGAATTAATATAATTATAACTAACAGGCCCAAAACATACAGGAATATTCAGTGCCATAAAAAAACGTTTTAGGCTGTACATTTCATCACCTTAAAGGTTGGTAAAACCCTGCATTGTAAAGTCAGCATTCATTTAGAAATACCACGTAATAAGTACATTCTGTTTCAGCTCATGTACACGATATCGCTCTGATAGCTCTGAAAAATTGGTAGGATTTGTTTGGCTTTTCGGCAACTTTATCTTCAAATTGCATTATGTATGTATTAGATAATGTTGATTAAAAAAAAGTGTAGGTTCAATACAAATCTATGTAATGAAAGTAATTAGTGGTATAGTACATATAATTAATAGGGAATACAACAAATAGCGTACTCATATTGAATACAATTTTACAGACATCAATTTTTGTATTGGTATAGAAATTATTTAATGTATTAGCATTGACTCTTTGAAGTATACGCTGTTCTATGCTTATTAAACACATTACCCCTGACTCTTTGATGTAAATGTTTGACTCGTATCATATGTAATAGCTTTGACTCTTTGAAGTATGACAGTAAGAATGTACGCTTGATTCACGGATGTAATAAAAACATGCAATGCACTGCATACACACACATGCACGCATGCAATCGTGTTACGGTGTAATGAGATCATTACACCGTCAGAGCAGTAATGCAGGTCCACGTCAGGTTGTAACCTGGCTGAATGAACGCAAGCAAAACAAACCTCGCCAGCCAGCAGCCACGCCACAAAACAAAAAGGGGCCCAGTCACACTCGGTTTCTTGAACAGAACAAGTTTAGTGTCTGTGAGTGTGTGGCAGGTAGCGTGCATGGGTGTGTGTGCATATGTGTGCATGCGTGTGTATGTGTGTGTGTTTGCGTGGTAGCGTGCATGAATGTGAACTTGTGTGTGTGTGTGTGTGCGCGTGTGTGTGTGTGCGCGCGCGTGTGTGTTTGCGCGATAGCGTGCATGCATGTCGGTCTGCGTGCATGGGAATGTGTTTGGCTGTTTGTGTTTTTTTTTTATAGCGCAGTGCTTTCTGGTTTTTATTGTCTTCACATGAACATTCCAGAGCATGTGACCTTGAATGACTCCTTTCATTCGCAGACTGCATCGCCCCTTCAAAGTAATGGCTGCTGTCATTATTTTGAGTCCTTCCTTTTGCACAATATCTACAGCTTTACTACTACTCTTCATGATAATGGGGGTTTATGGTCGCATGATGTGCCATCATTCATTTGACGGTCAAATAAAAACAACTTTCTAGACCAAAGCAGCAAATAATTAATAATAGGAAGCCAATAGTAGGAATGTAGAAAATATACAATTACCTATAAATAAACTATCGTAGCAATTCCTAGGAGGAAATTGGAAGCATATGCACACAATACTGAAATATATACAAAGACGAAAGAAAGAATATGTAAAATACAAACAAAATGGTAGACAGACGAGACGGGAGACGAGAGCGTGTGAGAGTGTTAACAATGCGGCAGCCTGTAAACACTGGCTCTTTATTCCTCTGAAGCGGCCGTCTTCCAACTGTGTGGGTCACGACCCGCTGGTGGGTCCCAGTGTGGCGCCTGGGGCTGGGGGGTGGATA